>JARUHQ010000009.1:937500-1219835 GCA_029955515.1 Chrysomela aeneicollis | reverse complement strand
AATTCCAGCTTGCCGACAAAAGGCAAGCGTTTTAGCTGGAGCCATGCAGAAGGCCGTCATCCTGGGATCATTGCGTTTACTCAGGGCACACGATTCTCGGTCCCAGTGATCACTTACCTCACGGCGAGGGGAGTGGTCACTGGTTTTCCTCCAGCTCGACTCTGTGTGGTGTCGGAGACCGCAGAGTCGTGACTGGAATTGATTAAATTCAAATTTTCAAATAATAATAATAATAATAATAATAATAATAATAATAATAATAATAATAATAATAATAATAATAATAATAATAATAATAATAATAATAATAATAATAATAATAATAATAATAATAATAATAATAATAATAATAATAATAATAATAATAATAATAATAATAATAATAATAATAATAATAATAATAATAATAATAATAATAATAATAATAATAATAATAATAATAATAATAATAATAATAATAATAATAATAATAATAATAATAATAATAATAATAATAATAATAATAATAATAATAATAATAATAATAATAATAATAATAATAATAATAATAATAATAATAATAATAATAATAATAATAATAATAATAATAATAATAATAATAATAATAATAATAATAATAATAATAATAATAATAATAATAATAATAATAATAATAATAATAATAATAATAATAATAATAATAATAATAATAATAATAATAATAATAATAATAATAATAATAATAATAATAATAATAATAATAATAATAATAATAATAATAATAATAATAATAATAATAATAATAATAATAATAATAATAATAATAATAATAATAATAATAATAATAATAATAATAATAATAATAATAATAATAATAATAATAATAATAATAATAATAATAATAATAATAATAATAATAATAATAATAATAATAATAATAATAATAATAATAATAATAATAATAATAATAATAATAATAATAATAATAATAATAATAATAATAATAATAATAATAATAATAATAATAATAATAATAATAATAATAATAATAATAATAATAATAATAATAATAATAATAATAATAATAATAATAATAATAATAATAATAATAATAATAATAATAATAATAATAATAATAATAATAATAATAATAATAATAATAATAATAATAATAATAATAATAATAATAATAATAATAATAATAATAATAATAATAATAATAATAATAATAATAATAATAATCCTAAGGTCAGGCGGGCTCAAATCGGAAACAGAGGGGTTCATCATGGCATGCCAGGATGGAGTTTTCAATACCCTACATTACCGAAGCCGAGTCATGGGTATAGAGGTCCCTGATGTAAGATGCAGGGCCTGCCGTAGGGCGCCGGAAACGCTGATGCACCTGCTTTCAGCATGCACGGTGTATGCAGTTTCGGCCTATATCCATAGACATAATGCGGCATTACGTGTGCTCTATTACCATCTTAGACACACGTACGGTATTGATGAAACTCCAGTGCTGCCTTATGCTCCGGGGGATATTGAGTCCGTTGTGGAGAATGAGAGGTGCCGAATTTATTGGAACTTCTCATTCCCCACCCTCAGGCAGATACAAGCTAATAAGCCTGATGTAGTCCTCCTCGACCATCAAACCAAAACGATGTTCGTGATCGAATTCTCGGCACCAGCCGAACCGAACATCGTTTTGAAGGAGGAGGAAAAACGGACGAAATATAGAGATCTTCTCTACGAACTCCGCAGACTTTATCCAGACCATTCTGTCGAACTAGTCATCCTGATTATAGGCTCTCTTGGTGGTACACGACATACGCTGCTCTCAGAACTCCAGAAAATTCCAGCTTGCCGACAAAAGGCAAGCGTTTTAGCTGGAGCCATGCAGAAGGCCGTCATCCTGGGATCATTGCGTTTACTCAGGGCACACGATTCTCGGTCCCAGTGATCACTTACCTCACGGCGAGGGGAGTGGTCACTGGTTTTCCTCCAGCTCGACTCTGTGTGGTGTCGGAGACCGCAGAGTCGTGACTGGAATTGATTAAATTCAAATTTTCAAATAATAATAATAATAATAATAATAATAATAATAATAATAATAATAATAATAATAATAATAATAATAATAATAATAATAATAATAATAATAATAATAATAATAATAATAATAATAATAATAATAATAATAATAATAATAATAATAATAATAATAATAATAATAATAATAATAATAATAATAATAATAATAATAATAATAATAATAATAATAATAATAATAATAATAATAATAATAATAATAATAATAATAATAATAATAATAATAATAATAATAATAATAATAATAATAATAATAATAATAATAATAATAATAATAATAATAATAATAATAATAATAATAATAATAATAATAATAATAATAATAATAATAATAATAATAATAATAATAATAATAATAATAATAATAATAATAATAATAATAATAATAATAATAATAATAATAATAATAATAATAATAATAATAATAATAATAATAATAATAATAATAATAATAATAATAATAATAATAATAATAATAATAATAATAATAATAATAATAATAATAATAATAATAATAATAATAATAATAATAATAATAATAATAATAATAATAATAATAATAATAATAATAATAATAATAATAATAATAATAATAATAATAATAATAATAATAATAATAATAATAATAATAATAATAATAATAATAATAATAATAATAATAATAATAATAATAATAATAATAATAATAATAATAATAATAATAATAATAATAATAATAATAATAATAATAATAATAATAATAATAATAATAATAATAATAATAATAATAATAATAATAATAATAATAATAATAATAATAATAATAATAATAATAATAATAATAATAATAATAATAATAATAATAATAATAATAATAATAATAATAATAATAATAATAATAATAATAATAATAATAATAATAATAATAATAATAATAATAATAATAATAATAATAATAATAATAATAATCCTAAGGTCAGGCGGGCTCAAATCGGAAACAGAGGGGTTCATCATGGCATGCCAGGATGGAGTTTTCAATACCCTACATTACCGAAGCCGAGTCATGGGTATAGAGGTCCCTGATGTAAGATGCAGGGCCTGCCGTAGGGCGCCGGAAACGCTGATGCACCTGCTTTCAGCATGCACGGTGTATGCAGTTTCGGCCTATATCCATAGACATAATGCGGCATTACGTGTGCTCTATTACCATCTTAGACACACGTACGGTATTGATGAAACTCCAGTGCTGCCTTATGCTCCGGGGGATATTGAGTCCGTTGTGGAGAATGAGAGGTGCCGAATTTATTGGAACTTCTCATTCCCCACCCTCAGGCAGATACAAGCTAATAAGCCTGATGTAGTCCTCCTCGACCATCAAACCAAAACGATGTTCGTGATCGAATTCTCGGCACCAGCCGAACCGAACATCGTTTTGAAGGAGGAGGAAAAACGGACGAAATATAGAGATCTTCTCTACGAACTCCGCAGACTTTATCCAGACCATTCTGTCGAACTAGTCATCCTGATTATAGGCTCTCTTGGTGGTACACGACATACGCTGCTCTCAGAACTCCAGAAAATTCCAGCTTGCCGACAAAAGGCAAGCGTTTTAGCTGGAGCCATGCAGAAGGCCGTCATCCTGGGATCATTGCGTTTACTCAGGGCACACGATTCTCGGTCCCAGTGATCACTTACCTCACGGCGAGGGGAGTGGTCACTGGTTTTCCTCCAGCTCGACTCTGTGTGGTGTCGGAGACCGCAGAGTCGTGACTGGAATTGATTAAATTCAAATTTTCAAATAATAATAATAATAATAATAATAATAATAATAATAATAATAATAATAATAATAATAATAATAATAATAATAATAATAATAATAATAATAATAATAATAATAATAATAATAATAATAATAATAATAATAATAATAATAATAATAATAATAATAATAATAATAATAATAATAATAATAATAATAATAATAATAATAATAATAATAATAATAATAATAATAATAATAATAATAATAATAATAATAATAATAATAATAATAATAATAATAATAATAATAATAATAATAATAATAATAATAATAATAATAATAATAATAATAATAATAATAATAATAATAATAATAATAATAATAATAATAATAATAATAATAATAATAATAATAATAATAATAATAATAATAATAATAATAATAATAATAATAATAATAATAATAATAATAATAATAATAATAATAATAATAATAATAATAATAATAATAATAATAATAATAATAATAATAATAATAATAATAATAATAATAATAATAATAATAATAATAATAATAATAATAATAATAATAATAATAATAATAATAATAATAATAATAATAATAATAATAATAATAATAATAATAATAATAATAATAATAATAATAATAATAATAATAATAATAATAATAATAATAATAATAATAATAATAATAATAATAATAATAATAATAATAATAATAATAATAATAATAATAATAATAATAATAATAATAATAATAATAATAATAATAATAATAATAATAATAATAATAATAATAATAATAATAATAATAATAATAATAATAATAATAATAATAATAATAATAATAATAATAATAATAATAATAATAATAATAATAATAATAATAATAATAATAATAATAATAATAATAATAATAATAATAATAATAATAATAATAATAATAATAATAATAATAATAATAATAATAATAATAATAATAATAATAATAATAATAATAATAATAATAATAATAATAATAATAATAATAATAATAATAATAATAATAATAATAATAATAATAATAATAATAATAATAATAATAATAATAATAATAATAATAATAATAATAATAATAATAATAATAATAATAATAATAATAATAATAATAATAATAATAATAATAATAATAATAATAATAATAATAATAATAATAATAATAATAATAATAATAATAATAATAATAATAATAATAATAATAATAATAATAATAATAATAATAATAATAATAATAATAATAATAATAATAATAATAATAATAATAATAATAATAATAATAATAATAATAATAATAATAATAATAATAATAATAATAATAATAATAATAATAATAATAATAATAATAATAATAATAATAATAATAATAATAATAATAATAATAATAATAATAATAATAATAATAATAATAATAATAATAATAATAATAATAATAATAATAATAATAATAATAATAATAATAATAATAATAATAATAATAATAATAATAATAATAATAATAATAATAATAATAATAATAATAATAATAATAATAATAATAATAATAATAATAATAATAATAATAATAATAATAATAATAATAATAATAATAATAATAATAATAATAATAATAATAATAATAATAATAATAATAATAATAATAATAATAATAATAATAATAATAATAATAATAATAATAATAATAATAATAATAATAATAATAATAATAATAATAATAATAATAATAATAATAATAATAATAATAATAATAATAATAATAATAATAATAATAATAATAATAATAATAATAATAATAATAATAATAATAATAATAATAATAATAATAATAATAATAATAATAATAATAATAATAATAATAATAATAATAATAATAATAATAATAATAATAATAATAATAATAATAATAATAATAATAATAATAATAATAATAATAATAATAATAATAATAATAATAATAATAATAATAATAATCCTAAGGTCAGGCGGGCTCAAATCGGAAACAGAGGGGTTCATCATGGCATGCCAGGATGGAGTTTTCAATACCCTACATTACCGAAGCCGAGTCATGGGTATAGAGGTCCCTGATGTAAGATGCAGGGCCTGCCGTAGGGCGCCGGAAACGCTGATGCACCTGCTTTCAGCATGCACGGTGTATGCAGTTTCGGCCTATATCCATAGACATAATGCGGCATTACGTGTGCTCTATTACCATCTTAGACACACGTACGGTATTGATGAAACTCCAGTGCTGCCTTATGCTCCGGGGGATATTGAGTCCGTTGTGGAGAATGAGAGGTGCCGAATTTATTGGAACTTCTCATTCCCCACCCTCAGGCAGATACAAGCTAATAAGCCTGATGTAGTCCTCCTCGACCATCAAACCAAAACGATGTTCGTGATCGAATTCTCGGCACCAGCCGAACCGAACATCGTTTTGAAGGAGGAGGAAAAACGGACGAAATATAGAGATCTTCTCTACGAACTCCGCAGACTTTATCCAGACCATTCTGTCGAACTAGTCATCCTGATTATAGGCTCTCTTGGTGGTACACGACATACGCTGCTCTCAGAACTCCAGAAAATTCCAGCTTGCCGACAAAAGGCAAGCGTTTTAGCTGGAGCCATGCAGAAGGCCGTCATCCTGGGATCATTGCGTTTACTCAGGGCACACGATTCTCGGTCCCAGTGATCACTTACCTCACGGCGAGGGGAGTGGTCACTGGTTTTCCTCCAGCTCGACTCTGTGTGGTGTCGGAGACCGCAGAGTCGTGACTGGAATTGATTAAATTCAAATTTTCAAATAATAATAATAATAATAATAATAATAATAATAATAATAATAATAATAATAATAATAATAATAATAATAATAATAATAATAATAATAATAATAATAATAATAATAATAATAATAATAATAATAATAATAATAATAATAATAATAATAATAATAATAATAATAATAATAATAATAATAATAATAATAATAATAATAATAATAATAATAATAATAATAATAATAATAATAATAATAATAATAATAATAATAATAATAATAATAATAATAATAATAATAATAATAATAATAATAATAATAATAATAATAATAATAATAATAATAATAATAATAATAATAATAATAATAATAATAATAATAATAATAATAATAATAATAATAATAATAATAATAATAATAATAATAATAATAATAATAATAATAATAATAATAATAATAATAATAATAATAATAATAATAATAATAATAATAATAATAATAATAATAATAATAATAATAATAATAATAATAATAATAATAATAATAATAATAATAATAATAATAATAATAATAATAATAATAATAATAATAATAATAATAATAATAATAATAATAATAATAATAATAATAATAATAATAATAATAATAATAATAATAATAATAATAATAATAATAATAATAATAATAATAATAATAATAATAATAATAATAATAATAATAATAATAATAATAATAATAATAATAATAATAATAATAATAATAATAATAATAATAATAATAATAATAATAATAATAATAATAATAATAATAATAATAATAATAATAATAATAATAATAATAATAATAATAATAATAATAATAATAATAATAATAATAATAATAATAATAATAATAATAATAATAATAATAATAATAATAATAATAATAATAATAATAATAATAATAATAATAATAATAATAATAATAATAATAATAATAATAATAATAATAATAATAATAATAATAATAATAATAATAATAATAATAATAATAATAATAATAATAATAATAATAATAATAATAATAATAATAATAATAATAATAATAATAATAATAATAATAATAATAATAATAATAATAATAATAATAATAATAATAATAATAATAATAATAATAATAATAATAATAATAATAATAATAATAATAATAATAATAATAATAATAATAATAATAATAATAATAATAATAATAATAATAATAATAATAATAATAATAATAATAATAATAATAATAATAATAATAATAATAATAATAATAATAATAATAATAATAATAATAATAATAATAATAATAATAATAATAATAATAATAATAATAATAATAATAATAATAATAATAATAATAATAATAATAATAATAATAATAATAATAATAATAATAATAATAATAATAATAATAATAATAATAATAATAATAATAATAATAATAATAATAATAATAATAATAATAATAATAATAATAATAATAATAATAATAATAATAATAATAATAATAATAATAATAATAATAATAATAATAATAATAATAATAATAATAATAATAATAATAATAATAATAATAATAATAATAATAATAATAATAATAATAATAATAATAATAATAATAATAATAATAATAATAATAATAATAATAATAATAATAATAATAATAATAATAATAATAATAATAATAATAATAATAATAATAATAATAATAATAATAATAATAATAATAATAATAATAATAATAATAATAATAATAATAATAATAATAATAATAATAATAATAATAATAATAATAATAATAATAATAATAATAATAATAATAATAATAATAATAATAATAATAATAATAATAATAATAATAATAATAATAATAATAATAATAATAATAATAATAATAATAATAATAATAATAATAATAATAATAATAATAATAATAATAATAATAATAATAATAATAATAATAATAATAATAATAATAATAATAATAATAATAATAATAATAATAATAATAATAATAATAATAATAATAATAATAATAATAATAATAATAATAATAATCCTAAGGTCAGGCGGGCTCAAATCGGAAACAGAGGGGTTCATCATGGCATGCCAGGATGGAGTTTTCAATACCCTACATTACCGAAGCCGAGTCATGGGTATAGAGGTCCCTGATGTAAGATGCAGGGCCTGCCGTAGGGCGCCGGAAACGCTGATGCACCTGCTTTCAGCATGCACGGTGTATGCAGTTTCGGCCTATATCCATAGACATAATGCGGCATTACGTGTGCTCTATTACCATCTTAGACACACGTACGGTATTGATGAAACTCCAGTGCTGCCTTATGCTCCGGGGGATATTGAGTCCGTTGTGGAGAATGAGAGGTGCCGAATTTATTGGAACTTCTCATTCCCCACCCTCAGGCAGATACAAGCTAATAAGCCTGATGTAGTCCTCCTCGACCATCAAACCAAAACGATGTTCGTGATCGAATTCTCGGCACCAGCCGAACCGAACATCGTTTTGAAGGAGGAGGAAAAACGGACGAAATATAGAGATCTTCTCTACGAACTCCGCAGACTTTATCCAGACCATTCTGTCGAACTAGTCATCCTGATTATAGGCTCTCTTGGTGGTACACGACATACGCTGCTCTCAGAACTCCAGAAAATTCCAGCTTGCCGACAAAAGGCAAGCGTTTTAGCTGGAGCCATGCAGAAGGCCGTCATCCTGGGATCATTGCGTTTACTCAGGGCACACGATTCTCGGTCCCAGTGATCACTTACCTCACGGCGAGGGGAGTGGTCACTGGTTTTCCTCCAGCTCGACTCTGTGTGGTGTCGGAGACCGCAGAGTCGTGACTGGAATTGATTAAATTCAAATTTTCAAATAATAATAATAATAATAATAATAATAATAATAATAATAATAATAATAATAATAATAATAATAATAATAATAATAATAATAATAATAATAATAATAATAATAATAATAATAATAATAATAATAATAATAATAATAATAATAATAATAATAATAATAATAATAATAATAATAATAATAATAATAATAATAATAATAATAATAATAATAATAATAATAATAATAATAATAATAATAATAATAATAATAATAATAATAATAATAATAATAATAATAATAATAATAATAATAATAATAATAATAATAATAATAATAATAATAATAATAATAATAATAATAATAATAATAATAATAATAATAATAATAATAATAATAATAATAATAATAATAATAATAATAATAATAATAATAATAATAATAATAATAATAATAATAATAATAATAATAATAATAATAATAATAATAATAATAATAATAATAATAATAATAATAATAATAATAATAATAATAATAATAATAATAATAATAATAATAATAATAATAATAATAATAATAATAATAATAATAATAATAATAATAATAATAATAATAATAATAATAATAATAATAATAATAATAATAATAATAATAATAATAATAATAATAATAATAATAATAATAATAATAATAATAATAATAATAATAATAATAATAATAATAATAATAATAATAATAATAATAATAATAATAATAATAATAATAATAATAATAATAATAATAATAATAATAATAATAATAATAATAATAATAATAATAATAATAATAATAATAATAATAATAATAATAATAATAATAATAATAATAATAATAATAATAATAATAATAATAATAATAATAATAATAATAATAATAATAATAATAATAATCCTAAGGTCAGGCGGGCTCAAATCGGAAACAGAGGGGTTCATCATGGCATGCCAGGATGGAGTTTTCAATACCCTACATTACCGAAGCCGAGTCATGGGTATAGAGGTCCCTGATGTAAGATGCAGGGCCTGCCGTAGGGCGCCGGAAACGCTGATGCACCTGCTTTCAGCATGCACGGTGTATGCAGTTTCGGCCTATATCCATAGACATAATGCGGCATTACGTGTGCTCTATTACCATCTTAGACACACGTACGGTATTGATGAAACTCCAGTGCTGCCTTATGCTCCGGGGGATATTGAGTCCGTTGTGGAGAATGAGAGGTGCCGAATTTATTGGAACTTCTCATTCCCCACCCTCAGGCAGATACAAGCTAATAAGCCTGATGTAGTCCTCCTCGACCATCAAACCAAAACGATGTTCGTGATCGAATTCTCGGCACCAGCCGAACCGAACATCGTTTTGAAGGAGGAGGAAAAACGGACGAAATATAGAGATCTTCTCTACGAACTCCGCAGACTTTATCCAGACCATTCTGTCGAACTAGTCATCCTGATTATAGGCTCTCTTGGTGGTACACGACATACGCTGCTCTCAGAACTCCAGAAAATTCCAGCTTGCCGACAAAAGGCAAGCGTTTTAGCTGGAGCCATGCAGAAGGCCGTCATCCTGGGATCATTGCGTTTACTCAGGGCACACGATTCTCGGTCCCAGTGATCACTTACCTCACGGCGAGGGGAGTGGTCACTGGTTTTCCTCCAGCTCGACTCTGTGTGGTGTCGGAGACCGCAGAGTCGTGACTGGAATTGATTAAATTCAAATTTTCAAATAATAATAATAATAATAATAATAATAATAATAATAATAATAATAATAATAATAATAATAATAATAATAATAATAATAATAATAATAATAATAATAATAATAATAATAATAATAATAATAATAATAATAATAATAATAATAATAATAATAATAATAATAATAATAATAATAATAATAATAATAATAATAATAATAATAATAATAATAATAATAATAATAATAATAATAATAATAATAATAATAATAATAATAATAATAATAATAATAATAATAATAATAATAATAATAATAATAATAATAATAATAATAATAATAATAATAATAATAATAATAATAATAATAATAATAATAATAATAATAATAATAATAATAATAATAATAATAATAATAATAATAATAATAATAATAATAATAATAATAATAATAATAATAATAATAATAATAATAATAATAATAATAATAATAATAATAATAATAATAATAATAATAATAATAATAATAATAATAATAATAATAATAATAATAATAATAATAATAATAATAATAATAATAATAATAATAATAATAATAATAATAATAATAATAATAATAATAATAATAATAATAATAATAATAATAATAATAATAATAATAATAATAATAATAATAATAATAATAATAATAATAATAATAATAATAATAATAATAATAATAATAATAATAATAATAATAATAATAATAATAATAATAATAATAATAATAATAATAATAATAATAATAATAATAATAATAATAATAATAATAATAATAATAATAATAATAATAATAATAATAATAATAATAATAATAATAATAATAATAATAATAATAATAATAATAATAATAATAATAATAATAATAATAATAATAATAATAATAATAATAATAATAATAATAATAATAATAATAATAATAATAATAATAATAATAATAATAATAATAATAATAATAATAATAATAATAATAATAATAATAATAATAATAATAATAATAATAATAATAATAATAATAATAATAATAATAATAATAATAATAATAATAATAATAATAATAATAATAATAATAATAATAATAATAATAATAATAATAATAATAATAATAATAATAATAATAATAATAATAATAATAATAATAATAATAATAATAATAATAATAATAATAATAATAATAATAATAATAATAATAATAATAATAATAATAATAATAATAATAATAATAATAATAATAATAATAATAATAATAATAATAATAATAATAATAATAATAATAATAATAATAATAATAATAATAATAATAATAATAATAATAATAATAATAATAATAATAATAATAATAATAATAATAATAATAATAATAATAATAATAATAATAATAATAATAATAATAATAATAATAATAATAATAATAATAATAATAATAATAATAATAATAATAATAATAATAATAATAATAATAATAATAATAATAATAATAATAATAATAATAATAATAATAATAATAATAATAATAATAATAATAATAATAATAATAATAATAATAATAATAATAATAATAATAATAATAATAATAATAATAATAATAATAATAATAATAATAATAATAATAATAATAATAATAATAATAATAATAATAATAATAATAATAATAATCCTAAGGTCAGGCGGGCTCAAATCGGAAACAGAGGGGTTCATCATGGCATGCCAGGATGGAGTTTTCAATACCCTACATTACCGAAGCCGAGTCATGGGTATAGAGGTCCCTGATGTAAGATGCAGGGCCTGCCGTAGGGCGCCGGAAACGCTGATGCACCTGCTTTCAGCATGCACGGTGTATGCAGTTTCGGCCTATATCCATAGACATAATGCGGCATTACGTGTGCTCTATTACCATCTTAGACACACGTACGGTATTGATGAAACTCCAGTGCTGCCTTATGCTCCGGGGGATATTGAGTCCGTTGTGGAGAATGAGAGGTGCCGAATTTATTGGAACTTCTCATTCCCCACCCTCAGGCAGATACAAGCTAATAAGCCTGATGTAGTCCTCCTCGACCATCAAACCAAAACGATGTTCGTGATCGAATTCTCGGCACCAGCCGAACCGAACATCGTTTTGAAGGAGGAGGAAAAACGGACGAAATATAGAGATCTTCTCTACGAACTCCGCAGACTTTATCCAGACCATTCTGTCGAACTAGTCATCCTGATTATAGGCTCTCTTGGTGGTACACGACATACGCTGCTCTCAGAACTCCAGAAAATTCCAGCTTGCCGACAAAAGGCAAGCGTTTTAGCTGGAGCCATGCAGAAGGCCGTCATCCTGGGATCATTGCGTTTACTCAGGGCACACGATTCTCGGTCCCAGTGATCACTTACCTCACGGCGAGGGGAGTGGTCACTGGTTTTCCTCCAGCTCGACTCTGTGTGGTGTCGGAGACCGCAGAGTCGTGACTGGAATTGATTAAATTCAAATTTTCAAATAATAATAATAATAATAATAATAATAATAATAATAATAATAATAATAATAATAATAATAATAATAATAATAATAATAATAATAATAATAATAATAATAATAATAATAATAATAATAATAATAATAATAATAATAATAATAATAATAATAATAATAATAATAATAATAATAATAATAATAATAATAATAATAATAATAATAATAATAATAATAATAATAATAATAATAATAATAATAATAATAATAATAATAATAATAATAATAATAATAATAATAATAATAATAATAATAATAATAATAATAATAATAATAATAATAATAATAATAATCCTAAGGTCAGGCGGGCTCAAATCGGAAACAGAGGGGTTCATCATGGCATGCCAGGATGGAGTTTTCAATACCCTACATTACCGAAGCCGAGTCATGGGTATAGAGGTCCCTGATGTAAGATGCAGGGCCTGCCGTAGGGCGCCGGAAACGCTGATGCACCTGCTTTCAGCATGCACGGTGTATGCAGTTTCGGCCTATATCCATAGACATAATGCGGCATTACGTGTGCTCTATTACCATCTTAGACACACGTACGGTATTGATGAAACTCCAGTGCTGCCTTATGCTCCGGGGGATATTGAGTCCGTTGTGGAGAATGAGAGGTGCCGAATTTATTGGAACTTCTCATTCCCCACCCTCAGGCAGATACAAGCTAATAAGCCTGATGTAGTCCTCCTCGACCATCAAACCAAAACGATGTTCGTGATCGAATTCTCGGCACCAGCCGAACCGAACATCGTTTTGAAGGAGGAGGAAAAACGGACGAAATATAGAGATCTTCTCTACGAACTCCGCAGACTTTATCCAGACCATTCTGTCGAACTAGTCATCCTGATTATAGGCTCTCTTGGTGGTACACGACATACGCTGCTCTCAGAACTCCAGAAAATTCCAGCTTGCCGACAAAAGGCAAGCGTTTTAGCTGGAGCCATGCAGAAGGCCGTCATCCTGGGATCATTGCGTTTACTCAGGGCACACGATTCTCGGTCCCAGTGATCACTTACCTCACGGCGAGGGGAGTGGTCACTGGTTTTCCTCCAGCTCGACTCTGTGTGGTGTCGGAGACCGCAGAGTCGTGACTGGAATTGATTAAATTCAAATTTTCAAATAATAATAATAATAATAATAATAATAATAATAATAATAATAATAATAATAATAATAATAATAATAATAATAATAATAATAATAATAATAATAATAATAATAATAATAATAATAATAATAATAATAATAATAATAATAATAATAATAATAATAATAATAATAATAATAATAATAATAATAATAATAATAATAATAATAATAATAATAATAATAATAATAATAATAATAATAATAATAATAATAATAATAATAATAATAATAATAATAATAATAATAATAATAATAATAATAATAATAATAATAATAATAATAATAATAATAATAATAATAATAATAATAATCCTAAGGTCAGGCGGGCTCAAATCGGAAACAGAGGGGTTCATCATGGCATGCCAGGATGGAGTTTTCAATACCCTACATTACCGAAGCCGAGTCATGGGTATAGAGGTCCCTGATGTAAGATGCAGGGCCTGCCGTAGGGCGCCGGAAACGCTGATGCACCTGCTTTCAGCATGCACGGTGTATGCAGTTTCGGCCTATATCCATAGACATAATGCGGCATTACGTGTGCTCTATTACCATCTTAGACACACGTACGGTATTGATGAAACTCCAGTGCTGCCTTATGCTCCGGGGGATATTGAGTCCGTTGTGGAGAATGAGAGGTGCCGAATTTATTGGAACTTCTCATTCCCCACCCTCAGGCAGATACAAGCTAATAAGCCTGATGTAGTCCTCCTCGACCATCAAACCAAAACGATGTTCGTGATCGAATTCTCGGCACCAGCCGAACCGAACATCGTTTTGAAGGAGGAGGAAAAACGGACGAAATATAGAGATCTTCTCTACGAACTCCGCAGACTTTATCCAGACCATTCTGTCGAACTAGTCATCCTGATTATAGGCTCTCTTGGTGGTACACGACATACGCTGCTCTCAGAACTCCAGAAAATTCCAGCTTGCCGACAAAAGGCAAGCGTTTTAGCTGGAGCCATGCAGAAGGCCGTCATCCTGGGATCATTGCGTTTACTCAGGGCACACGATTCTCGGTCCCAGTGATCACTTACCTCACGGCGAGGGGAGTGGTCACTGGTTTTCCTCCAGCTCGACTCTGTGTGGTGTCGGAGACCGCAGAGTCGTGACTGGAATTGATTAAATTCAAATTTTCAAATAATAATAATAATAATAATAATAATAATAATAATAATAATAATAATAATAATAATAATAATAATAATAATAATAATAATAATAATAATAATAATAATAATAATAATAATAATAATAATAATAATAATAATAATAATAATAATAATAATAATAATAATAATAATAATAATAATAATAATAATAATAATAATAATAATAATAATAATAATAATAATAATAATAATAATAATAATAATAATAATAATAATAATAATAATAATAATAATAATAATAATAATAATAATAATAATAATAATAATAATAATAATAATAATAATAATAATAATAATAATAATAATAATAATAATCCTAAGGTCAGGCGGGCTCAAATCGGAAACAGAGGGGTTCATCATGGCATGCCAGGATGGAGTTTTCAATACCCTACATTACCGAAGCCGAGTCATGGGTATAGAGGTCCCTGATGTAAGATGCAGGGCCTGCCGTAGGGCGCCGGAAACGCTGATGCACCTGCTTTCAGCATGCACGGTGTATGCAGTTTCGGCCTATATCCATAGACATAATGCGGCATTACGTGTGCTCTATTACCATCTTAGACACACGTACGGTATTGATGAAACTCCAGTGCTGCCTTATGCTCCGGGGGATATTGAGTCCGTTGTGGAGAATGAGAGGTGCCGAATTTATTGGAACTTCTCATTCCCCACCCTCAGGCAGATACAAGCTAATAAGCCTGATGTAGTCCTCCTCGACCATCAAACCAAAACGATGTTCGTGATCGAATTCTCGGCACCAGCCGAACCGAACATCGTTTTGAAGGAGGAGGAAAAACGGACGAAATATAGAGATCTTCTCTACGAACTCCGCAGACTTTATCCAGACCATTCTGTCGAACTAGTCATCCTGATAGGCTCTCTTGGTGGTACACGACATACGCTGCTCTCAGAACTCCAGAAAATTCCAGCTTGCCGACAAAAGGCAAGCGTTTTAGCTGGAGCCATGCAGAAGGCCGTCATCCTGGGATCATTGCGTTTACTCAGGGCACACGATTCTCGGTCCCAGTGATCACTTACCTCACGGCGAGGGGAGTGGTCACTGGTTTTCCTCCAGCTCGACTCTGTGTGGTGTCGGAGACCGCAGAGTCGTGACTGGAATTGATTAAATTCAAATTTTCAAATAATAATAATAATAATAATAATAATAATAATAATAATAATAATAATAATAATAATAATAATAATAATAATAATAATAATAATAATAATAATAATAATAATAATAATAATAATAATAATAATAATAATAATAATAATAATAATAATAATAATAATAATAATAATAATAATAATAATAATAATAATAATAATAATAATAATAATAATAATAATAATAATAATAATAATAATAATAATAATAATAATAATAATAATAATAATAATAATAATAATAATAATAATAATAATAATAATAATAATAATAATAATAATAATAATAATAATAATAATAATAATAATAATAATAATAATAATAATAATAATAATAATAATAATAATAATAATAATAATAATAATAATAATAATAATAATAATAATAATAATAATAATAATAATAATAATAATAATAATAATAATAATAATAATAATAATAATAATAATAATAATAATAATCCTAAGGTCAGGCGGGCTCAAATCGGAAACAGAGGGGTTCATCATGGCATGCCAGGATGGAGTTTTCAATACCCTACATTACCGAAGCCGAGTCATGGGTATAGAGGTCCCTGATGTAAGATGCAGGGCCTGCCGTAGGGCGCCGGAAACGCTGATGCACCTGCTTTCAGCATGCACGGTGTATGCAGTTTCGGCCTATATCCATAGACATAATGCGGCATTACGTGTGCTCTATTACCATCTTAGACACACGTACGGTATTGATGAAACTCCAGTGCTGCCTTATGCTCCGGGGGATATTGAGTCCGTTGTGGAGAATGAGAGGTGCCGAATTTATTGGAACTTCTCATTCCCCACCCTCAGGCAGATACAAGCTAATAAGCCTGATGTAGTCCTCCTCGACCATCAAACCAAAACGATGTTCGTGATCGAATTCTCGGCACCAGCCGAACCGAACATCGTTTTGAAGGAGGAGGAAAAACGGACGAAATATAGAGATCTTCTCTACGAACTCCGCAGACTTTATCCAGACCATTCTGTCGAACTAGTCATCCTGATTATAGGCTCTCTTGGTGGTACACGACATACGCTGCTCTCAGAACTCCAGAAAATTCCAGCTTGCCGACAAAAGGCAAGCGTTTTAGCTGGAGCCATGCAGAAGGCCGTCATCCTGGGATCATTGCGTTTACTCAGGGCACACGATTCTCGGTCCCAGTGATCACTTACCTCACGGCGAGGGGAGTGGTCACTGGTTTTCCTCCAGCTCGACTCTGTGTGGTGTCGGAGACCGCAGAGTCGTGACTGGAATTGATTAAATTCAAATTTTCAAATAATAATAATAATAATAATAATAATAATAATAATAATAATAATAATAATAATAATAATAATAATAATAATAATAATAATAATAATAATAATAATAATAATAATAATAATAATAATAATAATAATAATAATAATAATAATAATAATAATAATAATAATAATAATAATAATAATAATAATAATAATAATAATAATAATAATAATAATAATAATAATAATAATAATAATAATAATAATAATAATAATAATAATAATAATAATAATAATAATAATAATAATAATAATAATAATAATAATAATAATAATAATAATAATAATAATAATAATAATAATAATAATAATAATAATAATAATAATAATAATAATAATAATAATAATAATAATAATAATAATAATAATAATAATAATAATAATAATAATAATAATAATAATAATAATAATAATAATAATAATAATAATAATAATAATAATAATAATAATAATAATAATAATAATAATAATAATAATAATAATAATAATAATAATAATAATAATAATAATAATAATAATAATAATAATAATAATAATAATAATAATAATAATAATAATAATAATAATAATAATAATAATAATAATAATAATAATAATAATAATAATAATAATAATAATAATAATAATAATAATAATAATAATAATAATAATAATAATAATAATAATAATAATAATAATAATAATAATAATAATAATAATAATAATAATAATAATAATAATAATAATAATAATAATAATAATAATAATAATAATAATAATAATAATAATAATAATAATAATAATAATAATAATAATAATAATAATAATAATAATAATAATAATAATAATAATAATAATAATAATAATAATAATAATAATAATAATAATAATAATAATAATAATAATAATAATAATAATAATAATAATAATAATAATAATAATAATAATAATAATAATAATAATAATAATAATAATAATAATAATAATAATAATAATAATAATAATAATAATAATAATAATAATAATAATAATAATAATAATAATAATAATAATAATAATAATAATAATAATAATAATAATAATAATAATAATAATAATAATAATAATAATAATAATAATAATAATAATAATAATAATAATAATAATAATAATAATAATAATAATAATAATAATAATAATAATAATAATAATAATAATAATAATAATAATAATAATAATAATAATAATAATAATAATAATAATAATAATAATAATAATAATAATAATAATAATAATAATAATAATAATAATAATAATAATAATAATAATAATAATAATAATAATAATAATAATAATAATAATAATAATCCTAAGGTCAGGCGGGCTCAAATCGGAAACAGAGGGGTTCATCATGGCATGCCAGGATGGAGTTTTCAATACCCTACATTACCGAAGCCGAGTCATGGGTATAGAGGTCCCTGATGTAAGATGCAGGGCCTGCCGTAGGGCGCCGGAAACGCTGATGCACCTGCTTTCAGCATGCACGGTGTATGCAGTTTCGGCCTATATCCATAGACATAATGCGGCATTACGTGTGCTCTATTACCATCTTAGACACACGTACGGTATTGATGAAACTCCAGTGCTGCCTTATGCTCCGGGGGATATTGAGTCCGTTGTGGAGAATGAGAGGTGCCGAATTTATTGGAACTTCTCATTCCCCACCCTCAGGCAGATACAAGCTAATAAGCCTGATGTAGTCCTCCTCGACCATCAAACCAAAACGATGTTCGTGATCGAATTCTCGGCACCAGCCGAACCGAACATCGTTTTGAAGGAGGAGGAAAAACGGACGAAATATAGAGATCTTCTCTACGAACTCCGCAGACTTTATCCAGACCATTCTGTCGAACTAGTCATCCTGATTATAGGCTCTCTTGGTGGTACACGACATACGCTGCTCTCAGAACTCCAGAAAATTCCAGCTTGCCGACAAAAGGCAAGCGTTTTAGCTGGAGCCATGCAGAAGGCCGTCATCCTGGGATCATTGCGTTTACTCAGGGCACACGATTCTCGGTCCCAGTGATCACTTACCTCACGGCGAGGGGAGTGGTCACTGGTTTTCCTCCAGCTCGACTCTGTGTGGTGTCGGAGACCGCAGAGTCGTGACTGGAATTGATTAAATTCAAATTTTCAAATAATAATAATAATAATAATAATAATAATAATAATAATAATAATAATAATAATAATAATAATAATAATAATAATAATAATAATAATAATAATAATAATAATAATAATAATAATAATAATAATAATAATAATAATAATAATAATAATAATAATAATAATAATAATAATAATAATAATAATAATAATAATAATAATAATAATAATAATAATAATAATAATAATAATAATAATAATAATAATAATAATAATAATAATAATAATAATAATAATAATAATAATAATAATAATAATAATAATAATAATAATAATAATAATAATAATAATAATAATAATAATAATAATAATAATAATAATAATAATAATAATAATAATAATAATAATAATAATAATAATAATAATAATAATAATAATAATAATAATAATAATAATAATAATAATAATAATAATAATAATAATAATAATAATAATAATAATAATAATAATAATAATAATAATAATAATAATAATAATAATAATAATAATAATAATAATAATAATAATAATAATAATAATAATAATAATAATAATAATAATAATAATAATAATAATAATAATAATAATAATAATAATAATAATAATAATAATAATAATAATAATAATAATAATAATAATAATAATAATAATAATAATAATAATAATAATAATAATAATAATAATAATAATAATAATAATAATAATAATAATAATAATAATAATAATAATAATAATAATAATAATAATAATAATAATAATAATAATAATAATAATAATAATAATAATAATAATAATAATAATAATAATAATAATAATAATAATAATAATAATAATAATAATAATAATAATAATAATAATAATAATAATAATAATAATAATAATAATAATAATAATAATAATAATAATAATAATAATAATAATAATAATAATAATAATAATAATAATAATAATAATAATAATAATAATAATAATAATAATAATAATAATAATAATAATAATAATAATAATAATAATAATAATAATAATAATAATAATAATAATAATAATAATAATAATAATAATAATAATAATAATAATAATAATAATAATAATAATAATAATAATAATAATAATAATAATAATAATAATAATAATAATAATAATAATAATAATAATAATAATAATAATAATAATAATAATAATAATAATAATAATAATAATAATAATAATAATAATAATAATAATAATAATAATAATAATAATAATAATAATAATAATCCTAAGGTCAGGCGGGCTCAAATCGGAAACAGAGGGGTTCATCATGGCATGCCAGGATGGAGTTTTCAATACCCTACATTACCGAAGCCGAGTCATGGGTATAGAGGTCCCTGATGTAAGATGCAGGGCCTGCCGTAGGGCGCCGGAAACGCTGATGCACCTGCTTTCAGCATGCACGGTGTATGCAGTTTCGGCCTATATCCATAGACATAATGCGGCATTACGTGTGCTCTATTACCATCTTAGACACACGTACGGTATTGATGAAACTCCAGTGCTGCCTTATGCTCCGGGGGATATTGAGTCCGTTGTGGAGAATGAGAGGTGCCGAATTTATTGGAACTTCTCATTCCCCACCCTCAGGCAGATACAAGCTAATAAGCCTGATGTAGTCCTCCTCGACCATCAAACCAAAACGATGTTCGTGATCGAATTCTCGGCACCAGCCGAACCGAACATCGTTTTGAAGGAGGAGGAAAAACGGACGAAATATAGAGATCTTCTCTACGAACTCCGCAGACTTTATCCAGACCATTCTGTCGAACTAGTCATCCTGATTATAGGCTCTCTTGGTGGTACACGACATACGCTGCTCTCAGAACTCCAGAAAATTCCAGCTTGCCGACAAAAGGCAAGCGTTTTAGCTGGAGCCATGCAGAAGGCCGTCATCCTGGGATCATTGCGTTTACTCAGGGCACACGATTCTCGGTCCCAGTGATCACTTACCTCACGGCGAGGGGAGTGGTCACTGGTTTTCCTCCAGCTCGACTCTGTGTGGTGTCGGAGACCGCAGAGTCGTGACTGGATCGACTCTGTGTGGTGTCGGAGACCGCAGAGTCGTGACTGGAATTGATTAAATTCAAATTTTCAAATAATAATAATAATAATAATAATAATAATAATAATAATAATAATAATAATAATAATAATAATAATAATAATAATAATAATAATAATAATAATAATAATAATAATAATAATAATAATAATAATAATAATAATAATAATAATAATAATAATAATAATAATAATAATAATAATAATAATAATAATAATAATAATAATAATAATAATAATAATAATAATAATAATAATAATAATAATAATAATAATAATAATAATAATAATAATAATAATAATAATAATAATAATAATAATAATAATAATAATAATAATAATAATAATAATAATAATAATAATAATAATAATAATAATAATAATAATAATAATAATAATAATAATAATAATAATAATAATAATAATAATAATAATAATAATAATAATAATAATAATAATAATAATAATAATAATAATAATAATAATAATAATAATAATAATAATAATAATAATAATAATAATAATAATAATAATAATAATAATAATAATAATAATAATAATAATAATAATAATAATAATAATAATAATAATAATAATAATAATAATAATAATAATAATAATAATAATAATAATAATAATAATAATAATAATAATAATAATAATAATAATAATAATAATAATAATAATAATAATAATAATAATAATAATAATAATAATAATAATAATAATAATAATAATAATAATAATAATAATAATAATAATAATAATAATAATAATAATAATAATAATAATAATAATAATAATAATAATAATAATAATAATAATAATAATAATAATAATAATAATAATAATAATAATAATAATAATAATAATAATAATAATAATAATAATAATAATAATAATAATAATAATAATAATAATAATAATAATAATAATAATAATAATAATAATAATAATAATAATAATAATAATAATAATAATAATAATAATAATAATAATAATAATAATAATAATAATAATAATAATAATAATAATAATAATAATAATAATAATAATAATAATAATAATAATAATAATAATAATAATAATAATAATAATAATAATAATAATAATAATAATAATAATAATAATAATAATAATAATAATAATAATAATAATAATAATAATAATAATAATAATAATAATAATAATAATAATAATAATAATAATAATAATAATAATAATAATAATAATAATAATAATAATAATAATAATAATAATAATAATAATAATAATAATAATAATAATAATAATAATAATAATAATAATAATAATAATAATAATAATAATAATAATAATAATAATAATAATAATAATAATAATAATAATAATAATAATAATAATAATCCTAAGGTCAGGCGGGCTCAAATCGGAAACAGAGGGGTTCATCATGGCATGCCAGGATGGAGTTTTCAATACCCTACATTACCGAAGCCGAGTCATGGGTATAAGGGCGCCGGAAACGCTGATGCACCTGCTTTCAGCATGCACGGTGTATGCAGTTTCGGCCTATATCCATAGACATAATGCGGCATTACGTGTGCTCTATTACCATCTTAGACACACGTACGGTATTGATGAAACTCCAGTGCTGCCTTATGCTCCGGGGGATATTGAGTCCGTTGTGGAGAATGAGAGGTGCCGAATTTATTGGAACTTCTCATTCCCCACCCTCAGGCAGATACAAGCTAATAAGCCTGATGTAGTCCTCCTCGACCATCAAACCAAAACGATGTTCGTGATCGAATTCTCGGCACCAGCCGAACCGAACATCGTTTTGAAGGAGGAGGAAAAACGGACGAAATATAGAGATCTTCTCTACGAACTCCGCAGACTTTATCCAGACCATTCTGTCGAACTAGTCATCCTGATTATAGGCTCTCTTGGTGGTACACGACATACGCTGCTCTCAGAACTCCAGAAAATTCCAGCTTGCCGACAAAAGGCAAGCGTTTTAGCTGGAGCCATGCAGAAGGCCGTCATCCTGGGATCATTGCGTTTACTCAGGGCACACGATTCTCGGTCCCAGTGATCACTTACCTCACGGCGAGGGGAGTGGTCACTGGTTTTCCTCCAGCTCGACTCTGTGTGGTGTCGGAGACCGCAGAGTCGTGACTGGAATTGATTAAATTCAAATTTTCAAATAATAATAATAATAATAATAATAATAATAATAATAATAATAATAATAATAATAATAATAATAATAATAATAATAATAATAATAATAATAATAATAATAATAATAATAATAATAATAATAATAATAATAATAATAATAATAATAATAATAATAATAATAATAATAATAATAATAATAATAATAATAATAATAATAATAATAATAATAATAATAATAATAATAATAATAATAATAATAATAATAATAATAATAATAATAATAATAATAATAATAATAATAATAATAATAATAATAATAATAATAATAATAATAATAATAATAATAATAATAATAATAATAATAATAATAATAATAATAATAATAAATAATAATAATAATAATAATAATAATAATAATAATAATAATAATAATAATAATAATAATAATAATAATAATAATAATAATAATAATAATAATAATAATAATAATAATAATAATAATAATAATAATAATAATAATAATAATAATAATAATAATAATAATAATAATAATAATAATAATAATAATAATAATAATAATAATAATAATAATAATAATAATATAATAATAATAATAATAATAATAATAATAATAATAATAATAATAATAATAATAATAATAATAATAATAATAAATAATACATATAATAATAATAATAATAATAATAATAATAATAATAATAATAATAATAATAATAATAATAATAATAATAATAATAATATAATAATAATAATAATAATAATAATAATAATAATAATAATAATAATAATAATAATAATAATAATAAATAATAATAATAATAATAATAATAATAATAATAATAATAATAATAATAATAATAATAATAATAATAATAATAATAATAATAATAATAATAATAATAATAATAATAATAATAATAATAATAATAATAATAATAATAATAATAATAATAATAATAATAATAATAATAATAATAATAATAATAATAATAATAATAATAATAATAATAATAATAATAATAATAATAATAATAATAATAATAATAATAATAATAATAATAATAATAATAATAATAATAATAATAATAATAATAATAATAATAATAATAATAATAATAATAATAATAATAATAATAATAATAATAATAATAATAATAATAATAATAATAATAATAATAATAATAATAATAATAATAATAATAATAATAATAATAATAATAATAATAATATTAATAATAATAATAATAATAATAATAATAATAATAATAATAATAATAATAATAATAATAATAATAATAATAATAATAATAATAATAATAATAATAATAATAATAATAATAATAATAATAATAATAATAATAATAATAATAATAATAATAATAATAATAATAATCCTAAGGTCAGGCGGGCTCAAATCGGAAACAGAGGGGTTCATCATGGCATGCCAGGATGGAGTTTTCAATACCCTACATTACCGAAGCCGAGTCATGGGTATAGAGGTCCCTGATGTAAGATGCAGGGCCTGCCGTAGGGCGCCGGAAACGCTGATGCACCTGCTTTCAGCATGCACGGTGTATGCAGTTTCGGCCTATATCCATAGACATAATGCGGCATTACGTGTGCTCTATTACCATCTTAGACACACGTACGGTATTGATGAAACTCCAGTGCTGCCTTATGCTCCGGGGGATATTGAGTCCGTTGTGGAGAATGAGAGGTGCCGAATTTATTGGAACTTCTCATTCCCCACCCTCAGGCAGATACAAGCTAATAAGCCTGATGTAGTCCTCCTCGACCATCAAACCAAAACGATGTTCGTGATCGAATTCTCGGCACCAGCCGAACCGAACATCGTTTTGAAGGAGGAGGAAAAACGGACGAAATATAGAGATCTTCTCTACGAACTCCGCAGACTTTATCCAGACCATTCTGTCGAACTAGTCATCCTGATTATAGGCTCTCTTGGTGGTACACGACATACGCTGCTCTCAGAACTCCAGAAAATTCCAGCTTGCCGACAAAAGGCAAGCGTTTTAGCTGGAGCCATGCAGAAGGCCGTCATCCTGGGATCATTGCGTTTACTCAGGGCACACGATTCTCGGTCCCAGTGATCACTTACCTCACGGCGAGGGGAGTGGTCACTGGTTTTCCTCCAGCTCGACTCTGTGTGGTGTCGGAGACCGCAGAGTCGTGACTGGAATTGATTAAATTCAAATTTTCAAATAATAATAATAATAATAATAATAATAATAATAATAATAATAATAATAATAATAATAATAATAATAATAATAATAATAATAATAATAATAATAATAATAATAATAATATAATAATAATAATAATAATAATAATAATAATAATAATAATAATAATAATAATAATAATAATAATAATAATAATAATAATAATAATAATAATAATAATAATAATAATAATAATAATAATAATAATAATAATAATAATAATAATAATAATAATAATAATAATAATAATAATAATAATAATAATAATAATAATAATAATAATAATAATAATAATAATAATAATAATAATAATAATAATAATAATAATAATAATAATAATAATAATAATAATAATAATAATAATAATAATAATAATAATAATAATAATAATAATAATAATAATAATAATAATAATAATAATAATAATAATAATAATAATAATAATAATAATAATAATAATAATAATAATAATAATAATAATAATAATAATAATAATAATAATAATAATAATAATAATAATAATAATAATAATAATAATAATAATAATAATAATAATAATAATAATAATAATAATAATAATAATAATAATAATAATAATAATAATAATAATAATAATAATAATAATAATAATAATAATAATATAATAATAATAATAATAATAATAATAATAATAATAATAATAATAATAATAATAATAATAATAATAATAATAATAATAATAATAATAATAATAATAATAATAATAATAATAATAATAATAATAATAATAATAATAATAATAATAATAATAATAATAATAATAATAATAATAATAATAATAATAATAATAATAATAATAATAATAATAATAATAATAATAATAATAATAATAATAATAATAATAATAATAATAATAATAATAATAATAATAATAATAATAATAATAATAATAATAATATAATAATAATAATAATAATAATAATAATAATAATAATAATAATAATAATAATAATAATAATAATAATAATAATAATAATAATAATAATAATAATAATAATAATAATAATAATAATAATAATAATAATAATAATAATAATAATAATAATAATAATAATAATAATAATAATAATAATAATAATAATAATAATAATAATAATAATAATAATAATAATAATAATAATAATAATAATAATAATAATAATAATAATAATAATAATAATAATAATAATAGACATAATGCGGCATTACGTGTGCTCTATTACCATCTTAGACACACGTACGGTATTGATGAAACTCCAGTGCTGCCTTATGCTCCGGGGGATATTGAGTCCGTTGTGGAGAATGAGAGGTGCCGAATTTATTGGAACTTCTCATTCCCCACCCTCAGGCAGATACAAGCTAATAAGCCTGATGTAGTCCTCCTCGACCATCAAACCAAAACGATGTTCGTGATCGAATTCTCGGCACCAGCCGAACCGAACATCGTTTTGAAGGAGGAGGAAAAACGGACGAAATATAGAGATCTTCTCTACGAACTCCGCAGACTTTATCCAGACCATTCTGTCGAACTAGTCATCCTGATTATAGGCTCTCTTGGTGGTACACGACATACGCTGCTCTCAGAACTCCAGAAAATTCCAGCTTGCCGACAAAAGGCAAGCGTTTTAGCTGGAGCCATGCAGAAGGCCGTCATCCTGGGATCATTGCGTTTACTCAGGGCACACGATTCTCGGTCCCAGTGATCACTTACCTCACGGCGTGGGGAGTGGTCACTGGTTTTTCTCCAGCTCGACTCTGTGTGGTGTCGGAGACCGCAGAGTCGTGACTGGAATTGATTAAATTCAAATTTTCAAATAATAATAATAATAATAATAATAATAATAATAATAATAATAATAATAATAATAATAATAATAATAATAATAATAATAATAATAATAATAATAATAATAATAATAATAATAATCCTAAGGTCAGGCGGGCTCAAATCGGAAACAGAGGGGTTCATCATGGCATGCCAGGATGGAGTTTTCAATACCCTACATTACCGAAGCCGAGTCATGGGTATAGAGGTCCCTGATGTAAGATGCAGGGCCTGCCGTAGGGCGCCGGAAACGCTGATGCACCTGCTTTCAGCATGCACGGTGTATGCAGTTTCGGCCTATATCCATAGACATAATGCGGCATTACGTGTGCTCTATTACCATCTTAGACACACGTACGGTATTGATGAAACTCCAGTGCTGCCTTATGCTCCGGGGGATATTGAGTCCGTTGTGGAGAATGAGAGGTGCCGAATTTATTGGAACTTCTCATTCCCCACCCTCAGGCAGATACAAGCTAATAAGCCTGATGTAGTCCTCCTCGACCATCAAACCAAAACGATGTTCGTGATCGAATTCTCGGCACCAGCCGAACCGAACATCGTTTTGAAGGAGGAGGAAAAACGGACGAAATATAGAGATCTTCTCTACGAACTCCGCAGACTTTATCCAGACCATTCTGTCGAACTAGTCATCCTGATTATAGGCTCTCTTGGTGGTACACGACATACGCTGCTCTCAGAACTCCAGAAAATTCCAGCTTGCCGACAAAAGGCAAGCGTTTTAGCTGGAGCCATGCAGAAGGCCGTCATCCTGGGATCATTGCGTTTACTCAGGGCACACGATTCTCGGTCCCAGTGATCACTTACCTCACGGCGAGGGGAGTGGTCACTGGTTTTCCTCCAGCTCGACTCTGTGTGGTGTCGGAGACCGCAGAGTCGTGACTGGAATTGATTAAATTCAAATTTTCAAATAATAATAATAATAATAATAATAATAATAATAATAATAATAATAATAATAATAATAATAATAATAATAATAATAATAATAATAATAATAATAATAATAATAATAATAATAATAATAATAATAATAATAATAATAATAATAATAATAATAATAATAATAATAATAATAATAATAATAATAATAATAATAATAATAATAATAATAATAATAATAATAATAATAATAATAATAATAATAATAATAATAATAATAATAATAATAATAATAATAATAATAATAATAATAATAATAATAATAATAATAATAATAATAATAATAATAATAATAATAATAATAATAATAATAATAATAATAATAATAATAATAATAATAATAATAATCCTAAGGTCAGGCGGGCTCAAATCGGAAACAGAGGGGTTCATCATGGCATGCCAGGATGGAGTTTTCAATACCCTACATTACCGAAGCCGAGTCATGGGTATAGAGGTCCCTGATGTAAGATGCAGGGCCTGCCGTAGGGCGCCGGAAACGCTGATGCACCTGCTTTCAGCATGCACGGTGTATGCAGTTTCGGCCTATATCCATAGACATAATGCGGCATTACGTGTGCTCTATTACCATCTTAGACACACGTACGGTATTGATGAAACTCCAGTGCTGCCTTATGCTCCGGGGGATATTGAGTCCGTTGTGGAGAATGAGAGGTGCCGAATTTATTGGAACTTCTCATTCCCCACCCTCAGGCAGATACAAGCTAATAAGCCTGATGTAGTCCTCCTCGACCATCAAACCAAAACGATGTTCGTGATCGAATTCTCGGCACCAGCCGAACCGAACATCGTTTTGAAGGAGGAGGAAAAACGGACGAAATATAGAGATCTTCTCTACGAACTCCGCAGACTTTATCCAGACCATTCTGTCGAACTAGTCATCCTGATTATAGGCTCTCTTGGTGGTACACGACATACGCTGCTCTCAGAACTCCAGAAAATTCCAGCTTGCCGACAAAAGGCAAGCGTTTTAGCTGGAGCCATGCAGAAGGCCGTCATCCTGGGATCATTGCGTTTACTCAGGGCACACGATTCTCGGTCCCAGTGATCACTTACCTCACGGCGAGGGGAGTGGTCACTGGTTTTCCTCCAGCTCGACTCTGTGTGGTGTCGGAGACCGCAGAGTCGTGACTGGAATTGATTAAATTCAAATTTTCAAATAATAATAATAATAATAATAATAATAATAATAATAATAATAATAATAATAATAATAATAATAATAATAATAATAATAATAATAATAATAATAATAATAATAATAATAATAATAATAATAATAATAATAATAATAATAATAATAATAATAATAATAATAATAATAATAATAATAATAATAATAATAATAATAATAATAATAATAATAATAATAATAATAATAATAATAATAATAATAATAATAATAATAATAATAATAATAATAATAATAATAATAATAATAATAATAATAATAATAATAATAATAATAATAATAATAATAATAATAATAATAATAATAATAATAATAATAATAATAATAATAATAATAATAATAATAATAATAATAATAATAATAATAATAATAATAATAATAATAATAATAATAATAATAATAATAATAATAATAATAATAATAATAATAATAATAATAATAATAATAATAATAATAATAATAATAATAATAATAATAATAATAATAATAATAATAATAATAATAATAATAATAATAATAATAATAATAATAATAATAATAATAATAATAATAATAATAATAATAATAATAATAATAATAATAATAATAATAATAATAATAATAATAATAATAATAATAATAATAATAATAATAATAATAATAATAATAATAATAATAATAATAATAATAATAATAATAATAATAATAATAATAATAATAATAATAATAATAATAATAATAATAATAATAATAATAATAATAATAATAATAATAATAATAATAATAATAATAATAATAATAATAATAATAATAATAATAATAATAATAATAATAATAATAATAATAATAATAATAATAATAATAATAATAATAATAATAATAATAATAATAATAATAATAATAATAATAATAATAATAATAATAATAATAATAATAATAATAATAATAATAATAATAATAATAATAATAATAATAATAATAATAATAATAATAATAATAATAATAATAATAATAATAATAATAATAATAATAATAATAATAATAATAATAATAATAATAATAATAATAATAATAATAATAATAATAATAATAATAATAATAATAATAATAATAATAATAATAATAATAATAATAATAATAATAATAATAATAATAATAATAATAATAATAATAATAATAATAATAATAATAATAATAATAATAATAATAATAATAATAATAATAATAATAATAATAATAATAATAATAATAATAATAATAATAATAATAATAATAATAATAATAATAATAATAATAATAATAATAATAATAATAATAATAATAATAATAATAATAATAATAATAATAATAATAATAATAATAATAATAATAATAATAATAATAATAATAATAATAATAATAATAATAATAATAATAATAATAATAATAATAATAATAATAATAATAATAATAATAATAATAATAATAATAATAATAATAATAATAATAATAATAATAATAATAATAATAATAATAATAATAATAATAATAATAATAATAATAATAATAATAATAATAATAATAATAATAATAATAATAATAATAATAATAATAATAATAATAATAATAATAATAATAATAATAATAATAATAATAATAATAATAATAATAATAATAATAATAATAATAATAATAATAATAATAATAATAATAATAATAATAATAATAATAATAATAATAATAATAATAATAATAATAATAATAATAATAATAATAATAATAATAATAATAATAATAATAATAATAATAATAATAATAATAATAATAATAATAATAATAATAATAATAATAATAATAATAATAATAATAATAATAATAATAATAATAATAATAATAATAATAATAATAATAATAATAATAATAATAATAATAATAATAATAATAATAATAATAATAATAATAATAATAATAATAATAATAATAATAATAATAATAATAATAATAATAATAATAATAATAATAATAATAATAATAATAATAATAATAATAATAATAATAATAATAATAATAATAATAATAATAATAATAATAATAATAATAATAATAATAATAATAATAATAATAATAATAATAATAATAATAATAATAATAATAATAATAATAATAATAATAATAATAATAATAATAATAATAATAATAATAATAATAATAATAATAATAATAATAATAATAATAATAATAATAATAATAATAATAATAATAATAATAATAATAATAATAATAATAATAATAATAATAATAATAATAATAATAATAATAATAATAATAATAATAATAATAATAATAATAATAATAATAATAATAATAATAATAATAATAATAATAATAATAATAATAATAATAATAATAATAATAATAATAATAATAATAATAATAATAATAATAATAATAATAATAATAATAATAATAATAATAATAATAATAATAATAATAATAATAATAATAATAATAATAATAATAATAATAATAATAATAATAATAATAATAATAATAATAATAATAATAATAATAATAATAATAATAATAATAATAATAATAATAATAATAATAATAATAATAATAATAATAATAATAATAATAATAATAATAATAATAATAATAATAATAATAATAATAATAATAATAATAATAATAATAATAATAATAATAATAATAATAATAATAATAATAATAATAATAATAATAATAATAATAATAATAATAATAATAATAATAATAATAATAATAATAATAATAATAATAATAATAATAATAATAATAATAATAATAATAATAATAATAATAATAATAATAATAATAATAATAATAATAATAATAATAATAATAATAATAATAATAATAATAATAATAATAATAATAATAATAATAATAATAATAATAATAATAATAATAATAATAATAATAATAATAATAATAATAATAATAATAATAATAATAATAATAATAATAATAATAATAATAATAATAATAATAATAATAATAATAATAATAATAATAATAATAATAATAATAATAATAATAATAATAATAATAATAATAATAATAATAATAATAATAATAATAATAATAATAATAATAATAATAATAATAATAATAATAATAATAATAATAATAATAATAATAATAATAATAATAATAATAATAATAATAATAATAATAATAATAATAATAATAATAATAATAATAATAATAATAATAATAATAATAATAATAATAATAATAATAATAATAATAATAATAATAATAATAATAATAATAATAATAATAATAATAATAATAATAATAATAATAATAATAATAATAATAATAATAATAATAATAATAATAATAATAATAATAATAATAATAATAATAATAATAATAATAATAATAATAATAATAATAATAATAATAATAATAATAATAATAATAATAATAATAATAATAATAATAATAATAATAATAATAATAATAATAATAATAATAATAATAATAATAATAATAATAATAATAATAATAATAATAATAATAATAATAATAATAATAATAATAATAATAATAATAATAATAATAATAATAATAATAATAATAATAATAATAATAATAATAATAATAATAATAATAATAATAATAATAATAATAATAATAATAATAATAATAATAATAATAATAATAATAATAATAATAATAATAATAATAATAATAATAATAATAATAATAATAATAATAATAATAATAATAATAATAATAATAATAATAATAATAATAATAATAATAATAATAATAATAATAATAATAATAATAATAATAATAATAATAATAATAATAATAATAATAATAATAATAATAATAATAATAATAATAATAATAATAATAATAATAATAATAATAATAATAATAATAATAATAATAATAATAATAATAATAATAATAATAATAATAATAATAATAATAATAATAATAATAATAATAATAATAATAATAATAATAATAATAATAATAATAATAATAATAATAATAATAATAATAATAATAATAATAATAATAATAATAATAATAATAATAATAATAATAATAATAATAATAATAATAATAATAATAATAATAATAATAATAATAATAATAATAATAATAATAATAATAATAATAATAATAATAATAATAATAATAATAATAATAATAATAATAATAATAATAATAATAATAATAATAATAATAATAATAATAATAATAATAATAATAATAATAATAATAATAATAATAATAATAATAATAATAATAATAATAATAATAATAATAATAATAATAATAATAATAATAATAATAATAATAATAATAATAATAATAATAATAATAATAATAATAATAATAATAATAATAATAATAATAATAATAATAATAATAATAATAATAATAATAATAATAATAATAATAATAATAATAATAATAATAATAATAATAATAATAATAATAATAATAATAATAATAATAATAATAATAATAATAATAATAATAATAATAATGCTCCAGGGGATATTGAGTCCGTAGTGGAGAATGAGAGGTGTCGAATTTATTGGAACTTCTCATTCGCCACCGTCAGGCAGATACAAGCCAATAAGCCTGACGTAGTCCTCCTCGACCACCAAACCAAAGCGATGTTCGTGATTGAATTTTCGGCACCAGCCGAATCGAACATCGTTTTGAAGGAGGAGGAGAAACGGACAAAATATAGAGATCTTCTCTTCGAACTCCGCAGACTTTATCCAGTTCTCTTCGAACTCCGCAGACTTTATCCAGACCATTCTGTCGAACTAGTCATATTGATTATAGGCTCCCTCGGTGGTACGAGAAAAACGCTGCTCTCAGAATTGCAAAAAATGCCAGTTTGCCGTCAGAAAGCACACGTTTTGGCTAGGGCAATGCAGAAGGCCGTCATACTTGGATCATTGCGTCTACTAAGGGCACACGATATCCGGTCACAGTGATCACTTACCCCACGGCGTGGAGAGTGGTCACTGGTTTTCCTCCAGCTCGACTCTGCGTGGTTTCGGAGGCCGCAGAGTCGTGACTGGAATAGATTGATTTCAATCATTCAAATAATAATAATAATAATAATAATAATAATAATAATAATAATAATAATAATAATAATAATAATAATAATAATAATAATAATAATAATAATAATAATAATAATAATAATAATAATAATAATAATAATAATAATAATAATAATAATAATAATAATAATAATAATAATAATAATAATAATAATAATAATAATAATAATAATAATAATAATAATAATAATAATAATAATAATAATAATAATAATAATAATAATAATAATAATAATAATAATAATAATAATAATAATAATAATAATAATAATAATAATAATAATAATAATAATAATAATAATAATAATAATGCTCCAGGGGATATTGAGTCCGTAGTGGAGAATGAGAGGTGTCGAATTTATTGGAACTTCTCATTCGCCACCGTCAGGCAGATACAAGCCAATAAGCCTGACGTAGTCCTCCTCGACCACCAAACCAAAGCGATGTTCGTGATTGAATTTTCGGCACCAGCCGAATCGAACATCGTTTTGAAGGAGGAGGAGAAACGGACAAAATATAGAGATCTTCTCTTCGAACTCCGCAGACTTTATCCAGACCATTCTGTCGAACTAGTCATATTGATTATAGGCTCCCTCGGTGGTACGAGAAAAACGCTGCTCTCAGAATTGCAAAAAATGCCAGTTTGCCGTCAGAAAGCACACGTTTTGGCTAGGGCAATGCAGAAGGCCGTCATACTTGGATCATTGCGTCTACTAAGGGCACACGATATCCGGTCACAGTGATCACTTACCCCACGGCGTGGAGAGTGGTCACTGGTTTTCCTCCAGCTCGACTCTGCGTGGTTTCGGAGGCCGCAGAGTCGTGACTGGAATAGATTGATTTCAATCATTCAAATAATAATAATAATAATAATAATAATAATAATAATAATAATAATAATAATAATAATAATAATAATAATAATAATAATAATAATAATAATAATAATAATAATAATAATAATAATAATAATAATAATAATAATAATAATAATAATAATAATAATAATAATAATAATAATAATAATAATAATAATAATAATAATAATAATAATAATAATAATAATAATAATAATAATAATAATAATAATAATAATAATAATAATAATAATAATAATAATAATAATAATAATAATAATAATAATAATAATAATAATAATAATAATAATAATAATAATAATAATAATAATAATAATAATAATAATAATAATAATAATAATAATAATAATAATAATAATAATAATAATAATAATAATAATAATAATAATAATAATAATAATAATAATAATAATAATAATAATAATAATAATAATAATAATAATAATAATAATAATAATAATAATAATAATAATAATAATAATAATAATAATAATAATAATAATAATAATAATAATAATAATAATAATAATAATAATAATAATAATAATAATAATAATAATAATAATAATAATAATAATAATAATAATAATAATAATAATAATAATAATAATAATAATAATAATAATAATAATAATAATAATAATAAGATAGACAGATCTATCACGCAAGACTCCGTGCAGACTCCGTGCAGTACAAGCGGAATCTCTCTGTGGCCTGGATCGATTATCGAAAGGCATTTGATACAACGTCCCACGAGTTACTCGTGTACCTGCTCAAGTGCCTTTCGGTACCCGATCCGATAGTGAGATGCGTAGAACAACTGATGCCGCTCTGGAAGACTCGCTTTACTATAACATCGGGTAATGCGAAAGTCCAGACAGAGCCGGTTATCATCAAGAGGGGGGTTTTCCAGGGAGACTCCCTCAGCCCTCTCTTATTTTGTATCTCACTGTTGCCTTTATCCGTTGAGCTCAGGAAAACCAAGGGCTACTACTGCGGACCACCCAGTCAACGGAGGCATAAGGTCACTCACTTATTCTATGTGGATGACCTTAAACTCTATGCTTCCGGTGAGAGGGACTTAGACCAATCCCTCAGGGTGGTACAGGAGTATACACAGGCGATCGGGATGGAATTCGGGATGGACAAATGTGCACTGGTTCATCTTAAGAGAGGACGATGCGAGGACTATGACAAGGACGCGCAGCTAGTGGACGGAAGCATCCTACACCACCTGGATGCCGGAGAGACGTACACCTACCTGGGTGTGGAGGAAAGCCACATCCAGGAAACACGACTGGTGAAAGACGCTCTCCGCAGCAAGTATCGGCAGCGACTTCGACAGATCTGGTCTTCAGAACTGTCAGGAATGAATAAAGTCGCTGCTACTAACATGCTTGCTGTTCCGATCCTACTATACTCCTTTGGAGTATTTAAGTGGACACTAGCTGAGCTGCGCCAACTTGACGTAAGTACTCGCAAGATGATGCACCTTAATAGGAGCCTTCATCCAACTTCGTCCGTTCCACGGCTATATCTCCCAAGAGATCAGGGAGGCCGTGGACTCTTAAGTTTGGAGTATCTCCATAACAGAATGGTTCTGGATAACGCCTGCAAAGTCATCAGGAGTTCGGATCCCCTCCTGCAGATGGTCAAGAGCCATGAGAATGCAGGAGTAGGAGCATTCCTCTTCAAGGCAGCACATCGAGCAGCCGATGAACTCTCTCTGATTTTCGATTCCGAGCGTGGATCCCGCGACTCAGTGACTGAGCTCGACCACGCTCGGAGAAAAGCCCGCATAAAAGCTGCAGAAGTTGACAAAACTCTGCAACTCCACATGGATAAACCTATACATTCTGTCTTCTTCAACAACATTGAAGACAGGGGTTTATCCAAAGAGCTGACCTTTGCATTCCTAAGGTCAGGCGGGCTTAAATCGGAAACAGAAGGGTTCATCATGGCATGCCAGGATGGAGTTTTCAATACCTTACATTACCGAAGCCGAGTCATGGGTATAGAGGTCCCTGATGTAAGATGCAGGGCCTGCCGTAGGGCGCCGGAAACGCTGATGCACCTGCTTTCAGCATGCACGGTGTATGCAGTTTCGGCCTATATCCATAGACATAATGCGGCATTACGAGTGCTCTATTACCATCTGAGGCACTCGTACGGTATTGATGAAGCTCCAGTGCTGCCTTATGCTCCGGGGGATATTGAGTCCGTTGTGGAGAATGAGAGGTGCCGAATTTATTGGAACTTCTCATTCCCCACCCTCAGGCAGATACAAGCTAATAAGCCTGATGTAGTCCTCCTCGACCATCAAACCAAAACGATGTTCGTGATCGAATTCTCGGCACCAGCCGAACCGAACATCGTTTTGAAGGAGGAGGAAAAACGGACGAAATATAGAGATCTTCTCTACGAACTCCGCAGACTTTATCCAGACCATTCTGTCGAACTAGTCATCCTGATTATAGGCTCTCTTGGTGGTACACGACATACGCTGCTCTCAGAACTCCAGAAAATTCCAGCTTGCCGACAAAAGGCAAGCGTTTTAGCTGGAGCCATGCAGAAGGCCGTCATCCTGGGATCATTGCGTTTACTCAGGGCACACGATTCTCGGTCCCAGTGATCACTTACCTCACGGCGTGGGGAGTGGTCACTGGTTTTTCTCCAGCTCGACTCTGTGTGGTGTCGGAGACCGCAGAGTCGTGACTGGAATTGATTAAATTCAAATTTTCAAATAATAATAATAATAATAATAATAATAATAATAATAATAATAATAATAATAATAATAATAATAATAATAATAATAATAATAATAACGTATCAATCTTATTGATTGATTTGGCATGCTCAGTTCCCAAAACGTTGCCAGTTGGTGGTGGCCACTGGATTATAAAACAGCGTTGCCATTTTTTTCCGTCTGGGCTCTAATTGGTGTATTGTGTGGTCAAGTGAACGTCATGATTGGTCAGTTGATCTCAGATAGCACAAGTACGTCCCGAAGACGTCCTCAAACCGTACACGTCAGACCTCAACGACGTCCCGAGGATGTCCTATTTAGATACGGCGTACGTCCTCAGGACGTTTCGGGGACATACGATGTTACAAAATCGGAGGTCCCCAGGATGTACGAATTAGGTCCTCATTAGGTCTGAACAGGACAATTCAACATAAAAACCTTCTGTGACTTTTTCACAGAGTTGTTGTTATTCTCCGAATGTTGTGAGAATACTTGAAAACTAATAAGAAATATAAAAATAAAAAAAAACGCTATCACGAAGTCACCCATCCAAACCGTAACCGCGACTTTAATTGCTTGACTTCCGTGATTGAACTTAATTCCTCATTGAATACTCGCTATTCCGACTTTTTATTACTTGGATTACTCCAGTGTGAATCGAACAACAATTATTTTCAACAATTTATATTACTTAATAGGTCATTAGTGTTCCTGGCTGTCAATTCGGCACATTTTTAGTCTTCAAAGTTGAATTAAAATCAGTAGACTAGATGTCAATAATTATATGATCCACTTCTATCCAATGCATAAATGCATCATATTTTGAAAAGGTAGATATTATTTCTATAGTTGATATACATATTTCACAATAACATAAAGAAGTAAGAAAATAAAATGCGAATACTGTTGCCGAAAATATTTGTCAAACAAATAATAACATACCGAGTTGATTTTCAGAAAGTTCTTATACACATAAAATATATAGGTAGTATATATAATACAGGTTCTTACTTTCGGAGGCACTGAATGACTCGAAACATCTATAAGTATGAAATAATCTATTAAAACCTTGAAAAGATGTCCTGAGGACGAATACAAATGGACGTCCTGGGGACGTCCTATCAATAGCCAGGACCTTCGGACCAAATGGGGACCTAAAATGGACGTCCCGGGGACGTCATGTGCTATCTGGGATTTTTGGATAGGTCAGTTCAACAATAAAGTTCTGAAAGGGTTAGGGATTCTTTTGTTTTCCCCATAATTAAGATGTAATCTTGGAAAGGAAGTGACGAAATTTTTCTAGAATATGTTGGAGAGACTGTCACTTCCTGAAGTGGTTTTTTTTGGGTTGACTTTTTGGACCAGCTCAGGTAGAAGAGGGGTCCATCTTGTCTTGAAAGAAAAGGTGTTTGGTTCCACTTGGTGCGTTCCGGACTTGGACCAACAGGTATTTTCCTGGATTTAGAAGATTCCTCAGCATTCTGGACCACTAGGAAATCGCAATTTAGCGAGATTTGTTTTGGAACTGCATTTTTGGTATTTTTTTGGACACCGGACCAGACCTCGTGCCGGTCATTCAGAACTTTTTCGGATTTGTACCCCATCCCTTCATTGAAGGTGAGTTGTGAGTTATTGTCACTGTCTTTTTTTAACCTTTCACTGTATAGAGGCCTATCATGAAGAGTGAATATTTCTATAGGGTCCCAGGAGGGTAGTATAGTCCCAGGAGGGTAGTTTATTCCCAGGAGAGTAGTATACTCCGTAGCATTTCATAGAGGGTACCACTGCTCTGTTTTTTTGATCTGGGAATCCATCAACTATTATAGTTACATCTAGTAATTCCAATTGTGGAATGGATCTGGGGTCTTCGCCTTCTCTGCCTGAGTAACCTATCTGTCGAACCTGCCGAACGTCTGCCGCAATACAAACTGCAAAACTTTCTTCAAGTCTTCGGCCTTGCTGCCGAGATCCTCAGCTTCCTGGTTTATTACCATCTCTACCAGCATCCCTACGAGCCTCTCTACAAGCACCACTGAGTCTACCAGCTCGAAAAGTCTCGGCAGATTCAAGCATCCTTCAGAGGTGTTATATAGGATCTAAAACCAGGTTTTTATAAACAGAGGACTTGTTAAATTTTTCATGTCAGATTAGGATATCTTTCTTGGTGCATTCAATTCAATAAAACTGCTTTTTACCATCATTTGCTACCCCACCACATAGTACTATGCGTTGGCCCCGAAATAATGACTGATTATTTGAATATGGTTAGAAATACCCAGTCATGAAATATATTGTTTTCATATACTAATATTGACATACCTTTTTGAAATAGATTCATATCTCTTGAATAAATTTAAGTTTGGGGTAAACTGTCTTATTTATTTATTATTTTGATGACACTTCCGATTATTGTTTTACAGCTATTGGTTCCTCAACTTTCCAGATAATAATTTAACAGAATATCAGAATAATAAAAGTTGCAGCGGCGCCCCTTCTTTTTTATATTGCCTATTTTACTGATAATACTTTTTGTTGTTTAATAAAAACGAATCCATAGTGCCTGCCAGACGAAGAGCTGCCGTTCGCAGTGCATCTCCTTTTTTGATTAAAAGGAGGTCGCACATCCATTCGTATTCTTTCATCTGACAGGTCGAGTTGAAATTTCTGCGGTCTCAGAATATCCATTTCTATGACGAAGTCAGATGATAGGCCAGGAAGATGTCCAACTATGGCGGGTATAGTTTTGTTTCCAATCACTAGATCCAAGTGATATACGTTGGAAACTCTGGCGGGCAGCCCGTTGGCTATTCTGGCCATGGAAGACGTCGTTTTCTTCAGGACTCCCATTTCCTGACATCTTTTAGCCACGCTATCTCCCAGGTACTTCTTGGATGCTCCAGTATCTAACAGTGCCTCAAAACGGCCACCTAGGGTCTGCACAACGAATGGACGGACATCCTCAGGTCGGATATTACGGATCGTTTTCGAGACGTTGGTGGAAAGGCACTGCTCGGGTCTCGATGCAGGGCAATGCCTTCCTAGGTTTCCGACCTAGGACAGGGGCAGTCTCGTGACATCACTCCTTCCTTTTCGCATCGAGAGCAGAACAGCTTTGGTGCAGAACGGCACTGATTCCTCAGGTGTCCTGTCTGTCCACATCTCCAACATACGGCTTGTGGAGATGTTCTCGGCAGCTGAGCAGGTGCTCTCGGTACGGTCCGTGCAGGCGTTGATGGTCGTGTATTGACAGGTCTTGATATCGGTGGGGCCAATGAAGGGGCCGACGGCGGAGCTGACGGCGGGGCTGGCGGAGACGCTATGGACACCTCTTGGTGTCTTACTGTGCGTCCGTAGGTCTGGTACCTCTCCTGTAGTTCCCCACGAAGAAGTTCGAACTCCTTCACAACACGAGAGAAGGTGACAATATCGGAAAAGTCACTCATTTTGATATGCTGTCGGTATTCGGGTAGCAGGTTTCGGTACAGCCACATTGCTCTTGCTCCGGTGTCATACTGCCATGCCTTCGTACAAGTGTCTGCATATCGGTTACATATGCTTGTGCAGGGTCGTTTTGCCTCTGGAGTCGTCTGCCAATCGCTACCTCTAGGCCGAATCTTCTACTTCCCTGCCAACTACCGGCAGGGAAGTAGAAGATTCGGAAGAGCTCGACGAATGCATCCCACGTTATTTCTGAACCAGAGAGCGGCTTCTCCTTCAAACAGATCTGGTAAAACGGCTATCAGTCTATAGGCGGGTATGTTCAGAGATATTCGGATCTCGTCAAGCCTTTGAAGGACTGCTACGGGGTCTCCTACTCCGTCAAACGAGAGTTTCCAATCACGTGTCCGTAATGGTTCCTGGGTCGGCATCAACGGGGATGTGGCAGCCATCATTGGGGCGGTCATTATCGGGGTGGTCGTCATTGGGACGGTCGGTTGAGTAGTAGACGTGCTTGTCACAGGCGGTACGGTTCCGGGAGCAGTCACATTCACTGGCGGTACAGCGTTTGAGAATGTCCACCCTGTAGTCGAAGGAATATGTCCTGGTATCGGTGTGGATGGTGCGCTTACCACCCGTCCTTCTCTCAGAAATCGAATCAGTCGTTTCCTCTTGTCCTCGACTGTACCAGTGACATCCAAACCAAACTTCGACAATTCTACGTCAATATCTGCCTTCTTCAGCTGGTACACTCAGCTCACTCGCACGTCTACCGGCTCTTTCTGCTTCGACGGCGAAGTCTGCCCATCGGTAGGGTCTTTCGGGAATTCCTCGTTCACCATTTTCAGAGCTCTCGAATTCGGTTTATTGGCACGTCTGGCTTCTTCGATGTCTAGAACTAGACTCCCTATTGAACTCGTTCCAGAGTTGTTCGAAAGTTTCGGGTATAGTCGGTTCTACTCGATTGAGCTCGGATATCTAGTGAACGGGGGGTCGTATCGACTCGGAATTGGTCGGAACGGATTCCTTGACCCCAAAAACCTTTTAAACGATATCTCACTCGATATTTTATCGGATCTGTCAAATTTTGACAGGTATGCAATTTCAATGGAAATCGGTTCAGGCGGTATCCTGGGGACGAATTCCAAGCGTTTCGGTCGGGTGCTTTCACCTAGTCCAAAGTAGAGTGCTCGGAGAGATTCGAGAGTCTGCCGAACGCTTTTTCTGACCCCGAAAAGCTCGAAAATGAGATACGACACGGCTTAATCCTCAAAATCAACTTGATGTCAGATTGACAGGTTTCAATTTTTACAGTGTAAATTATGTGACTAGATACTGAATCAAATAACAAACAGTTTCTTTGCTAAAATAACTACGAGTTAGCTCAAATCTCAGAGGGAGTTGATCGCAGCGACTCGAGAAAACGCGGAATGAATTCCTTAACATTCGAAACCTGTTTTAAGAGTGGCCACTTCTGACCGAAATCGGTTATTGACGGAATACGGTTCCGGTTAACCTGCGGTTACCTTCGGTTACTCTCGGTTACTTTCGGTTACGAGTTTTGTTGGTGAGTTTCTGCAGTAACAGGGTTACTCTAACACTGGATAAATGAGCAATGTTTCGAACGTATTTTATTCAGTGAAAGCTGGTAATTATTACATGAAAAAAGCTGGTCCTCCATAGGATCATTTTCTTTTATAGGTAACTAGTACAATAAGATTATAAACATAGATATAATATGAAAATAATGCATGGTAGTATGATTATTCCTGGCGTAAAAGATAAAACATCAGATGAATGCATACATAGCAGAAATATTGTATAAACAACGGGGAGATTCCTTAGTCAGCTTTCTACCGGTATTTATCTCTCAAGGTAGCTCGATGCTTAGACTCCATGGGTGGCGTCAAGAAGTTCTATGGAAAGGGTTATACATAACTCCTCCCAACTTAGATTGAAGCCTAGGGTAGGCTTGGTTGGCTTGGCTGAATATCCATCTCCATATCACCTTGATTCTTCTTCTTAGCCATGAAATACGAATAGGGATAACATGTTCTATAATAACATTCTGAAAATTCGTCTATCAAATGTAGGGTTCTTAAAATATTTGCTTTCATTTCGAATGAGCTTTGATTTGTTTTAGTCATGAATTCTTTTGCTGAAAAAATTTGATCATTGATTTTTTCCTGAAGAAGATGATCATTTTTATCATTATGTTTCAATGTTATTTCAATTCTCTCACCATCATCTGAGTCGAGAGTTCCAAATAACCATTTAGACACTTTACCACCAAAATTAATCAGTCCACGTTTATTCCTGATTTGAGGATAAATAGCTTGTAACAAATGATTCACATTAGATAATAATATATAGGCTTGTTGCAACATCTTGTCAGATTGAATACTAAGATTCTTTTTTTTTCTGTTTTGAATTCTAGTTGTGATTGTATTTGAAATTTCATAATCGCAAGCTCAGTAATATTGATATAACTCACAAAAGTATGTTTACTTGAAATTATTCTAGTAGCCATCAAATTCATAGGTAATAAGGGGTTAGTTAATTTATGAGTAGAAGCTTCGGTTGAATAGTATATTAGGATAAAGGTGAGCATGAACATTAGTCTCATCAAAAAAAAATTATTATCATTAGTATTTTTTTCGTTTTTTGATATTATGTTTAGAATATTTGGACGTTTCTGTCCTTACTTTGTTCTTAGTTTGAGCAATTGAATCAATTTTAGAGAATCTAGGTGCTAGTTTATCTCTTGGTAATTCTCTATGATATACTGTATCGTCTTTTGAAATAGTCGTAGGTTCTTTCCTTGTAGCATTGATTTTTTCTATTTGTAGATCTTTTTTATTCAGATCCTGATTGATTTGTTCATATCTTTTGGACAACTTTTTCTTATGTTGTTGGACATAGTTTGAAATGATATCTTTTTCTTCAATATCATATGAATCTTTAGAGTTAAAATGTCCTGATATAATTTCAAATGGTGTATAATCAGTAGTAAAATGAATAGAATTATTATAATGAAGTATTGAATATTTTATCTGATTATTCAAGGTATCTTGAGGATTTTGTTGTGTTTTAACTCTTACTTGTTCTAGTAAGGTTGAATGAAATCTCTCAATGCAACTATTTGAATTAGGATTTTTTGGAGTAGTATAATAAATATTTATTTCATGAAGTTTGCAAAATTCGATAAAATTATTATTATTGAACTCCACTCCATTATCACAAACAATAGTTTGAGGTATACCATAATGTGAAACAAAAATAAGTAGGCTACCAAGAACGTTAATTGCATTTACTCCTATTATAGGATAGGCTTGTGCAAATTTAGAAAAGGAATCTATTATTGTTAAAAATTTCTCTTTGGAAATTGATAGTGTGTCGATATGAATTCTTTCGAATGGTCTAGAACCTATTGGTATTGGTTGAAATTGGAATTCATTAGGTTGTCTTTCATATTTTGAATTTAATCTGATAAGTTTTTCTTGGATAACTTTTATAAATATTTTCTCGTGTTCTTTATCAGGAAAAAATATATAGTAAGTAACATTATTTTTCGAATTAGCTATGAATTCTTCTAGATCTTCATCAAAATTTCTTTTTCGTAGATTAACATAATATCTTTGATTATCAAATATTCGTTATTTTAATAGTTTTGGTACTGGAGATGATTTTGTGATTTTTATTATTACTTGATGTTTATAATAATTTAGGGGTTTGTCCGAATATGGCAATCCGAGTAAAGGTATTTCATCTGCTGAGTGAATTGTGCTTACATGATTTTCATTATCCATTTTCTCAAAAAATTCCTTTAAGATTTCATCTATATCTTCTGTTTTGTTTATGGTGAAAGTAATATTAATCAGATTTGTTCATAATGTATCAGCAACAACATTACCTTCACCTGAGTGAATTGTACTTACATGATTTTCATTTTCCATTTTTTCAAAAAAATTCCTTTATGATTTCATCTATATCTCCTACCTCATTTATGATGGAAGTATTATCAGTTGGATTTCTTGATAATGCATCCGCAACAACATTATCTTTGCCTTTAATATAATCGATTTCATAATCATATTCTAAAAGGAGTAATTTCCATCGTACCAGCTTCGAATTAGGTTCTTTCAAATTTTCTAGCCATTTTAATGGTTTATGATCCGTTCTAATTCTAAAATGTCTACCAAAAAGATGAGGCCGGAAATATTTTATCGCCCAAATAATGGATAACAATTCTTTCTCAATAACTGAATGATTTATCTCATTGGGATTAAGAGTACGACTAGCATAACAAACTGGTTTTCCTTCTTGACTCAGTACAGCACTTATAGCAAAATTACTCGCATCTGTTGTTAGGGTAAATATTTTCGAATAATCAGGTCGTTTTAATATAGGTTCATTACACAATAGAGTTTTACAGGTTTCAAATGCTTGAATGAATTGTTCAGTATGTTCAACTTTCTTCCCTTTTCTGAGACAATGTCATAGGTTTTGTTATTTTCGCTAAATTATTAATAAATTTTCGATAAAAACCAATCATTCCTAAAGAGCTATTGATATCTTTATGAGTCTTTGGTAGGGGGAAATTCAATATAGCATCTATTTTTTTTGGATTAGGCTTGATTCCATTAGTTGTGATTATATGTCCTAAGAATACAACTTCTTTTTTGAAAAATTCACTTTTATCTAGTTGAACTTTCAGATTATGCTCTTCAAACTTCTTGAATATTTCTCTCAAGTTTGTGATGTGTTCATCTAAAGTTGCAGAAAAAATTATAACATCATCCATATAAACTAAACAAATTCTATTGATTGACTCTTTTAAAATTTCATTAATCATTCTCTGGAATGTTGCAGGTGCGTTCTTCAATCTAAAAGGCATTCTCAAAAATTCATAGTGACTCAAATCTGTAGAGAAAGCAGTTTTTTCAATACTATCTTTGTGCATATTGATTTGGTGTAAACCGATTGCTAAATCTAATGTCGTAAAGTATTGCGATTTGCCTAATTTGTCTAATAAATCATCAATATTTGGAATAGGGTATCTATCTTGAATAGTTTTATTATTGAGTTTTCTGAAATCAATTCAATTCAATTCAATTTAATTCGTTTTATTTCCTTCAAATGACAAATTTGTATAGGAATTGTCAAGAAATACTTAATACTAAGGAACGATAACAAAAACATATGAGACACAATGACAAATAAAAATATAACAAAGAAATACAATGAATGAAATACGGTTGGTTTTTTGAATTTACACTTGATCATATAAAAACTCGTCAAGTGTATAAAAACATTTATCAAGCAGAAAAGACTTCAGACTTCTCTTGAATGTTATAAGGTCATTTTTGGATTTTATTCCTTCCGGTAGACGATTGAAGATTTTTGGCCCAATGAAATTTGGAGAATTTTGACTGATTTTGTATTTAGCCATTTTTGTGCGAATAAATTTTTTTTGACGTGTATTAATTTTATGGATATCACTGTTGAGTGTGAAGTCGTTTCTGTTGATAAAAATGTATATTGACAATTCATGGATGAATAAGCTGGTAAGAGTTAAAATTTTATGATTGTGAAAAAGTGCTCTGCATGAGCGGCGTTTTGAAATTTTGAATATGCACCTCAAAATGGCTTTCTGTTTTATAAAAACATTGTTGCTCATTGATGAGTTGCCCCACAAACAAACACCGTAACGTAATCTAGCCTCAACTTGGGCATAATATATGCGTATCAGTTGATTTGAATCTAAAACAGTGTTTAGGTTTTTGAACATATAAGTTATTGAGCTCAGCTTAGATACTAACTGTTCGCAATGTGTGTTCCAATTCAAATACTCGTCCATATAGATTCCGAGAAATTTCACATTGCAGCAGGTGCTTACAATGCTACTATCATTAACACTTAATTGGAGTGCATCAATTTTATTTTGATAATTGTGAAAACGAATTACCTGTGTTTTCCCGGCATTGAAAAATAGATCCTGTGTATTGAAATATCTGGTGGCTGAAGACAAGATTTCTTCACATTTACGAGATAATGAATGTGTTTCTTTCGATGATACCAGAAAGCTAATATCATCTGCATTGGCGGTGAATAAAGGATATGATATTTCTTTATCAATATTATTGATATACAAGAGAAACAAAACTGGTCCCATAATGGATCCCTGTGGTACTCCCATTTGAACCAGCTTCATCTCAGATGTACAGGGAGATAGTGCATTACCTTTATCGAATTTAAGAGACACACATTGATATCGATCAGTAAGAAACGAAGAAACCCAGTTCAGTGACTTTCCTCTAAGACCATATCTCTCCAAATAATTTAAAAGTTTGGAATGATTCACACAGTCGAATGCTCTGCTCAAGTCACACAAAATTGCAGCAGGGCATTCGCCTATGTCAATGAAATCCATCAGATTATTGAAAAACTCGAGTATGGCAGTTTGTGTCGATTTTCCAAAACGAAAACCGTGCTGATTAGTTATCAGAATATTGTGCATATCAATAAAATTAATTAGACGTTCTAAAAATGCGTATTCGAAGATTTTTGAGAAACTTGGGGGTACGGTCACTGGTCTGTAATTCTCGATTGTGAATATTTTTGACTTTTTTTGAATAGGTGTAACCTTTCCCACCTTCAAAGATTCTGGGAAAGTACCAGTTAAAAATGAGAGATTCACTTTTACTATAAAAGCAGGTATCTCGTCAATTCCAGAGGATTTCTTGTTCTTCATTTTGCGTGTTATCAAGTTAAGCAATTCTGTTTCACTAAAAGGATTCAGAAACATAGTATGGTAATTTAAGTATGTGCTTTCATTCATAGAATCATTCAAGTAGCAGTCTTTTGAAATATCACGTATCAGTGCCATGGGTGCTTCAATAAAAAAATCATTGAATTCAGTTACAATAAGAGTTGGATCTTTAATGATAGTATCATTTTTTTCAATAACTAGGTTTTCATGTTGTGAATAATTGCTTCTATTTGAAAGTTCATATACTACATTCCACAATGTTCGTGAGTTGTTTCCAGATGCATTTATCTTATGTTGGTAATATTTTCTTTTTGATTCATTGATCAATTTCAGGTGCTTTTTCTTCTCTATGGAATATATTTCTGCTAGAGCAGGAATACTTTTCTTTAAGTAGAAGAGATGTTTCAATGAAGAGCTTGAGTTGAGTATTGTGTCATTGATCCACACATTTTCTCTGGCTCCTAATCGTACTTCACGTTTAGGAAAACAAATTTCAAAATCATGAAGGAATGTATCATAAAAATGTATAAAGGCTTCGTCAATATTATAGTGTTCATATATGCTTGTCCAATCTTTTTTTTTGTAAAATAAATTCGAAATTTTTAAGGTTCTCTTCATTAAAACATCTTCTAATTTCTGTTTTAGTTTTAGGTTTTGAATTCGAGTATTCAGTTTCTAATAAAATCGTGCGGTGATCTGATATGTCATTATCAAGAACATAGCACGTTTCTTCGGTAACACAATTCGAGAAAATCTGGTCTATGGAGGTGCAGCTCGTGTTTGTGATTCTTGTGGGCCAACCCACCAATGGACGTAGATTGAAACAGGACATTACAGTATACAACGATTTGAAATGAACATTGGTAAAAAGATCGAAATTAAAATCACCACAGACATAAAAAGTTATACCTGGTTTATAGAAAAAGTCTAATATGTCACGAATATTTTTTAGAAATATGTGTATATCCCCGCAGGGAGATCTATAACAATTTATTATGATATGTTTGTGTTTATTCAGTGTATAGGAGATGCCGCAGATCTCGAAGTGTTGTTCAATGCAGTACTTCCCTAGATTTAATATTTTCACATCAATGTCATGTCGTGCCCATATTGCCACACCACCACATTTTTTGTTAGGTCTACTAAAAAAACTTTTCAAAATAAATCCTGGAAACACTATATTGTCTAGTAGAGCTCCTGTTACTCCGATCTCTGTGATGCATAAAAACAGTAAGTTGGAGAAGAGATTAATTTCAGTATACAATATGTTTGCCTTGTCAAAATTGATAGTATTCACATTTAACAATAATAAGTTTGGGTTTATCAAGAGTTCGTATTTGGTTTTTGGCGAGAATACAAAAAAATTACTTATATAAGCTCCATTTGGCCACAGCTTTGGGTTCATGGCAGTTTTGAAATTTTTTTCGTATAAACCAACCTTGAAAGATGAATATATAGTGGGATGTTTTGAGTTCAACGACTCACATGTAACTTCTGGAAACACTGTTTTAAGTTGACAAATCAGATTTTGGGATGTTGTAGCTGGATCCACTCTACACACGTGCAGATAAGTAAACTTTGGAACCCCTTTGATTTTTTCAGTATTCTCTCCAACAATAAGATTTTTCCTCTTTCTAAATTTTTTGGGATGTACAGTTTGCCATTCTCCTTGTTTTTCCATGATGGTAGCACGTTGTTTTGATGTGTCATGAGTCAAATTTATATAATGGTTAAGGGTGGACTGAGTTCCAGATAGAAGGATAGCAGCATTTACTTCCTTCTTGTCTATCCCTGAGGTCCTACCTTCATTTACTTCCGACTTGGTATCAGGGTCAGATATATGATGATTCTTTGGCTCGATATCATCTTCGGAGTAATTTTCACTTGGTGATTGCAAGTCACCTGGAATCTGAGATTTCGAGAAGGAGCTTGCAACGGCGCATTCCTTGGTTTTGTTTGGATATTTCATCGGTTTTCCTTCTAACAGCTCAATAACACGTTGTTGATAGCCAACTGTTCTTTCTAATTCATTTACAAGCCTTTTTGATGACTCAGCTTCAATTTTTGCCACTTTCAGGTCGCATCTTAAGGACATAACCTTAATGTTTTCACAATCATTTTTTGGGGAGATATCACTGATAGCAGCAGAGTACTCGTTGTTATATTTCACTGCTATGAAATGAGACACACTTTCACTAAGATTAATATCATTTGGAACATTTTGGTTGATTATAATACGTATCAAATCAATTTTTCTCAAGCGTTGCAATTCTTGTTCGACATCAGCGATGATCGCCATGTTGCCAACCAAATGATCAATTACAATACGCCATTTCTTTTGTCCACTTGCATCAGGTTTCTTAGGTACTATCCATATAGGACTTGACCATGGACTTGTACTGTTTCGAATGATTCCATCTTCCAACATTTTTGAAATTTGATTTTTTACTTCATTTCTATGGATTTCGGGGAATCCATAAGATTTTGTAAAAATTGGTTCATTATCAGTAGTTCTCATAACATGTGTTGTTTGTGTTGTAGATGAGAGTGGTTGATCTGGATATTGAAATATTTTATAATGTATTTTTCCTAATTTGGTCAATTCAGATTTTTCTTCCTCATTAAGATGATCCAATCTTAATAAATTTTCAATTTGTTGTTGATCTAAATTCTATTCAAGATGATCAATTTTGCCATCGTAAATATCGTATTCACTAATAGGAATTTTCGCCATTTTCGTTGATTTTAAAAGGGCCTTTGACAGTATAAATCATCAACTTCTTTGGTCTAAACTCTTTCACTTAGGTCTCAGCTCTCAGATTATTAGGCTCCTAAGATCATTTTATTCGGAAGCGACAATGCGTGTTAAAGCCAAGAATGAGTTTTCTCGTCCATTCAATGTTACTGAGGGAGTCTTACAAGGTGAAATTCTGAGCCCTTTACTTTTCGCCCTTTTTCTTGCAGATATCGAGGAGTATTTCAAGAGTAATGGCGCTCGGGGGGTTAACATAGACAACTCTAATGAACTCATTATGCTTTTGTATGCGGATGATATTGTTATCCTGAGCCAGTCCGAGATTGATGTGGGCAGAAAACTTAAACTTCTAGAGAGTTACACCTCTTTGAATCGTCTTACGGTGAATACCAATAAAACCAAAATCATATGCTTCTCGAGAGGCCCTCACAAAATCAACTACCGGTTCTTGTTTAATGGTGTCCCAATAGAAATAACCAACTCGTACACATATCTCGGTGTTATATTCAAGTATTCTTCTCTTTTCCGTGAAATGGCTATATCTTCGAACTCTAAAGGTAAACAAGCAACTGCTGCATTACTTCCAATTCTTGCTAAAACCAAAGTTGAATCTATGCAAACAAGGTTATACTTGTTCGACTCATTAGTCATCAGTGTCATGTCTAATTGTATTTCTGTTTGGGGTTTGCGTTATGTTGACATAATTGAACAAGTGCAAACACATTTCTTAAAAAAGATCCTGTCACTGCCATCCCATACACCAGACTATGCAGTAAGAATTGAATGCGGTCGGGTCAAAATATCGTATAATATTCTCAAATGGACACTGAATTGGTTGATAAAAATTCTCGAAATGAATGATACCCGATTTCCAAAGTTAATTCTCAAACGGCAATGCCAAATTACTAACTGTGATCCAAAGTACAATTGGGTTCTACAAGTCAAATCATTTTTTACGGAGATTCTTGATGATGACTTTTGGGAAAATATATCTCTTGACCTTATTAAATCCAGGAAAAAAACTCTCCTGATGAAATTCAAGGACAAACTCTATGAACAGGACATACAACTTTTACAGAGATCTTCTTTTTTAACCATGTATAAATCCTTTTCAATTTTACATGGTTCTCCTCAGCGATATATCTCCTTAAATATGCCTATAAAATTCACAAGATGTATAGCTCAGTTGAGACTGAGTAACTCGTTTTCCATCAAATTAACCCTCAACTGTTCTACTTACTTCATCAATCCTAACGAGTTGTGCACAGTTTGTAACCTCAATCAATTGGAAACTATTGAACATATTTTCTTCAATTGTCCCATATACTGCACAATGAAACCTGCATTTCTGAATTCTCTAGTTGATATGACGTCTTTGGTCAACGCTCTTGATGATCCTACTGGCGATATTGTGAAGATCATTGCTTCTTTCTTATGGAATGTACTCAAACTACGCTCTTTCATTCTCAATGAGTGAGCCCGATATTTGTATTTCTAGGTTACCACCCACCACAATCGAAATAAGTAGTACGTGTCTCTAGTTGTGTTCTATTTTCTTATTTTTATAAATTATATACAATTTTCATACTCTTGCCATAAAATGTATTTTTTTAAGAGGCAATAAAGTTAAAAAAAAAAAATAGGAATAACTTCTAGTGGATATTGAAGATCTACATGTGTATCTTCAATGCTTACATTATGAATTTCAACAATAGCCTGTCCATTTTCCACATTGGTTATACATTCGGGTATAAAACAGTGAGAATTGATCGTTATATTGGGAATGTAATAAGTTTCATTGAATTCAGCATTTGTAGGTAATTCTGTCCTGAGAGTTTCGTTTTCATTTAAAGTTATATTATAGCAACTATAATCTGTAGGGGAACATTAATAAACGGGTAAAGTGGCATCATTCTTAATCAGATAACTTTCTTGTAAATTGCCTTTATATTAGGTGAAGGTAACTGTTGTAAAGTATTTCTTTTTCCTTCGTTTACCATAGACATAATATTTTCTTCTTCGATAAGATATTGCATTGCTGTTTCTAAACAATCAGGATTCTTTAATCTGACTCCTGTCTGAATTTGTGGGGGTAAGTATTTGAGAAATGAGACCAAAACCAATTTTTCGATATTACTAATTTGTGCAATTTTTTCAACATTTTTCATTGCTCCATCATTATTAATCGCAGAAAATATCAAACTTCTGGTATATTGACAATGAACGCCAAAATTATAGGGGTTTTCTTTTGGATAGGGCTTGAGACTATGTAATTCGTTAAGCAAACAAGTGAAAGATATCTGATCAGCAAAAGCAACTTTCAAAATATCTCTAACTTGATCCCAGGTTTGTAATTCAATACGACCAGATATCAAAGTTGAGGCTTTACCACGAAGCTTCCCAATTATTGCTCTGAAAATGAATTTTTTGACAGGAATTTCGGCTGCGTATTGTTGAAAGGCTTCTTCACATGCGGCTATGAAATTATTAAGTTCACATGGATCTCCACTAAATGGTGGTATAATGTCTAAAAAAAGTCTCAGTTGTTGATAATTAATTTCCACAGACATTGTATTATCAGTGGTATTACTATTTATATCGATATTAGAAAAATCGCGAATTATATTTTCTAAAGTGTCCTCAGAATCTCCTACTAATTGATTGAGGGTGGTACGTGTTCTTATTTCATTCCTGAATTGACAATTTCTTTGAGAGATTTCTCTCAAAATATTAAACATGGAACAGCATAATATAAGAGATTAATTATTGATTGGAAATGGTGATGGGAAAAGAATGAATGGAAATGAGATTCGTTGACTAACCTTGGCTGGTTTTTCGAATTCTTTTGGTTTGATTTGCTTCTGGTTTCCTTTTTGTTTGTTTGTAACCTCTCCTGGAATATACGGTCCTCAGGATTGATTGTCAGCCCAAACTTGGATATACGGTCCGAGAATGTGGCCCCGTGAATCGAAAGATGAATGTACAGCCAACTTTTCGAAGCACTTTGACTGTCGTCTGTTGGTTGCGTGATAACTCCGTCAAAGATTTGACAATCACCAGCTAGTTGAAACACTTTCCTGTTTTTCTTCCAGGCACTATGTTAACTTTCTGTACGGCAATTATTCTACCGACTGCGCCAGTTTTGTTGGTGAGTTTCTTCAGTAACAGGGTTACTCTAACACTGGATAAATAAGCAATGTTTCGAACGTATTTTATTCAGTGAAAGCTGGTTATTATTACATGAAAAAACCGGTCCTCCATAGGATCATTTCCTTTTATAGGTAACTAGTACAATAAGATTATAAACATAGATATAATATGAAATTAATGCATAGTAGTATGATTATTCCTGGCGTAAAAGATAAAACATAAGATGAATGCATACATAGCAGAAAAATTGGATAAACAACGGGGAGATTCCTTAGTCAGCTTCCTACCGGTATTTATCTCTCAAGGTAGCTCGATGCTTAGACTCCATGGGTGGCGTCAAGAAGTTCTATGGAAAGGGTTATACATAACTTACGTATTACTTACGGTCCCTGCTCGGGCGCCTAATTTGTAAGGCTATTTGCTTACAAGAACGTAATTTGGCGCTTCAGCTCGGGTGTTTCTATTGACAACTATCTTATAAGGTTCACTTGCACCGGGCAACTATCAGTGGAGAAAGTTGAGAAAGTTAATTCCAGGGGTCTATAGAGTAAGCTGTCAAAGTGACAGTAGTATGACTGGTGATACTACCCCGGTTTGTCTAGTTGCTGTAGTGACTATACTTAATCTAGTTAGAAATAGAACAAAATATACGACCAACTATTTTAATAAATCTGTATATACACACTATTCACAGTATATTTACAATATCTACGAGTCGTTACGAATTAGTTTCCTCTGAGACATACGGTTATCAAAGCACGCAAAGCAAAGTAATTAATCGTTGCAAACTATCAAAGCTCGCGGTAGCGAGCGTTTCATGCTAAAAGCTAATCTAACAAGCGCAACTAGCAAAAAGCTTCATATGTCAAAATAAACCAAACTATGCGTACTCTCAGAGCCCTACGATTCAGGTACAAGCCTACGCTCTTCAGTACCTGGATCGACCCAATATTCTCCTAGTGTTCAGAGCCTACGCTCTCAGGGCACAAGGGGGTACTGGAGGGTGATACCTCACTTCACTGGTACCACTATGTACCTCGTCCCCTGATTCACGGCCAAGCCTACGCTCTTCCGGCCTTGAATCAGATTGCATCACCATCTGATATTCAGAGCCTACGCTCTCAGGACATCAGATCGCGATCACTGTCTGATATGCAGAGCCTACGCTCTCATGATATCAGACAGTTTCACAGGGCACAATACCTTGATGTATCTTCTCTGTGCCCTCACCTCTTGTTTCTGGTGCGTGGCTTGCTGCTTCCTGGCTGGGCTGCTACTGCCAGTTCCCCGGTATACGGTCCGGTCACGGTCTCCTTCCTTGCGGTCGGTCGGTCCTCCTCGTTGTTGGTCGGTCGGCTGCTTGGTCCTGCTGTTCTTTCCGCTGCTGGCTGGTCCTTCGCTGAGCTGCTACTGAATTTTCAGTCTGCTGTTCTCGACTACCCCGATTGACGGTTCCACCACTCTTCTCGAAGAGTGGGGCGCGCATGCACAAAACGGTGTGCGCGGACACGCTCTGTGTGCCGCAGCAATGTCTCGACCAGAACTCTGATATACAGTGCGTTCCGCATTATTTCCGGTTATAGAAATAAACACTTTTATAACCATTTAACTGACCATGATATTCAAGAAGAAGAGTGTACGAACTTCAAAACCCGATTAGTTATCCTCAATCATAGTTCAACCTATACTATACCGTATGTCTCATATACAATAATCACAAAATAAAAGTAACTTCGTTACAATATTAGTCAGGGCAATAATCTATGAATGTTGTCTGCTGTCAGGACTGTCACTAAATAGATGATATGAGGCAAAAGGTGTCCACTCAGGACTCTTAGCAGAGACCATGTATGTTTTTATTTGTGTGATGTACTTATTAATACCTATTATTACTACTTATATACATTGATGGACTAAAGAACATAACATATGAATTCAAGTGTCTTATTGAGTCAGGAACATAGCCCCTGGCCCATCAGGCAATTATAACATAGACAATGTTCCAATGCGAGTACAACTAGACGAAGAAAATCAAAACGTAGAAAATGGAGAAGATGATAACGATGAAACGATACACTCGATTGCTGAACAAAATCCCATCTTTACAATGCCCACCCATAGCACAATGTGCAGTGAATTTAGGCCAAAACCAAATTATTGCAAGTTCAGTACTTTATCTCCCGCAAAACCTAAAATTTACATCTTATTCGGGAGAAACAAACGAATTCTGATTCAAATACGATACGGAAAATGACATACTAAAATTTATTGAAAAGTACATTTCGCCAGGCGGGCAGTATCATATATATTTCGAAAACCTCGAACTATACGAACCATTTTCAATAACACTTAAAAAATATTTCAAATGGCCCTCAATCAAATTCAAACGGTGCATGACAAAACTATTAGATGTTACTAACAAAGACGACGCAAACGAAATCATTCAAAATCTTCACGAAGGAAAATCAAACCATGGCGGAGTTGATGAAACATTTGCAAGGGTCAAAGATAAATATTATTGACCAAATATCAAAGAATCTATTCAAAATTATATCAATCAATGCATAACATGTCAACGCAGTAAATACGAACGTAATCTGATCAAAATGACACTCAATATAACCCCCACCGCAACAAGAACATTTGAAATTATCCATCTCGATACATTCACAATTGGAAATACCAAATTCCTAACAATTCTAGAAAGTTTCTCTAAATATGCACAGGCCTATCATGTGAACTCATTGACAGGCACTGGAATAGCTGACAATTCAATTCAGTTTTTCTCACATCATGGTATACCAAAAAAAATAATTGTTGATAATGAAAGAGAGTTCAATAATTTCCTAATAGCCGAACTTCTAACATTACATAAAATAGAAGTACATTTCGTCTCGCCGTACCACCCTCAATCTAACGGTGTGATTGAGAGATTTCACTCCACGATTCTGGAACACATCCGTCTATTGAATACGCAAGGTTTCACGAAAACCCCAGCCAAGATGAAAATGTTCTTGTCCTTGCATACAATAATTCAATGATTACACTAATGATCACAAAGAACGGTCAAAGCTCCTTTATTCTGAAATCAACGCAGATATCATCAATAGGAAAGAAAAAGTTGCCGAATGCGAAAATAACGCGATATAGTTTTAAAAACGAAACAGAAACTGTATGTTGAATCACACATAAGAAAAAAGAAAGCTAATCAAATTCATGAACCTTATGGCAATAATGGAAGTATACAGCAAAATGAAAACAGTTTCGACTGAAAATTAACCGAAAATTCATATGGAAGTAGTATAGCTAAGCCGGTTCTAGCTCACTTTGACCTCGAGTAACCCCGTGGATGGCATGTCCATCAGCAGTTACCATACAGTAGGGGGGTCTAGTGAAGGTCACGAAGACATCTTCAACCTGAAGACATCTTCAACCTGAAGACATCTTCGATCTGAAGACATCTTGCAGACCACCCTTCACTTACACTACCCCCTTAGGCCTTTGGACCCTTAGTGCTCCAAGATCCGAAGACATGACGTCATATTCCATTAAAAAAAAGCCAGTACAATCGGGATTCGAACCCGCACCAATACGGTGCAAAGTTTCAAGACCAAACGCTTCGTCCACGCGGCCACTGTGGGACATATCAATTTATATTTCTAAAAATAAACCGATGCGGTTATTTGTGCTTTGTGGAACGTAGCAACCTTGGCAATCGGGGAGCAGGGAAACGAACAATGGCTTATTCATTCATTATACATCAGTGTATGTATAGAGATAATCGCATTCAAGGTCAGGTTCGCTGCGTTCCAATGATGACTTAACATATCACGCCATGATGCAACAGCGTGATGTATTCGAGCAGATCCATGGAGCAGGGAAAGGAACAATGGCTTATTCATTCAATAAACATCAGACATAATTGCATTCAAGGTCAGGTTCGCTGCATTCTATTGATGATTCAACATGATACAATATTTCGCGTGACGTTACAAAGATAAGAGACGACAAAGCGACTGACACTGTTGCCAGACGTTTGAAAAAATAATGCATTGATGCCAGACGTTTGAAAATATCTGAAGATATCCCATAAAGTACCTACCAGAGTAGAATCCGAACCACCACGTGGATAATTGATTGATAACAGGGTGTGGCTGCCAAAGTTAGATGTCTAGTGTTTGGCAGCCAACTGTCAAATGTCCAATGTCCAATTTCCAATGTCCAATGTCCAATGCCCAATGTCCAATGTCCAATGTCCAATGTCCAATGTCCAATGTCCAATGTCCAATGTCCAATGTCCAATGTCCAATGTCCAATGTCCAATGTCCAATGTCCAATGTCCAATGTCCAATGTCCAATGTCCAATGTCCAATGTCCAATGTCCAATGTCCAATGTCCAATGTCCAATGTCCAATGTCCAATGTCCAATGTCCAATGTCCAATGTCCAATGTCCAATGTCCAATGTCCAATGTCCAATGTCCAATGTCCAATGTCCAATTTCCAATGTCCAATGTCCAATGTCCAATGTCCAATGTCCAATGTCCAATGTCCAATGTCCAATGTCCAATGTCCAATGTCCAATGTCCAATGTCCAATGTCCAATGTCCAATGTCCAATGTCCAATTTCCAATGTCCAATGTCCAATTTCCAATGTCCAATGTCCAATGTCCAATGTCCAATGTCCAATGTCCAATGTCCATTGTCCAATGTCCAATGTCCAATGTCCAATGTCCAATGTCCAATGTCCAATGCCGCTATCTCTTGGTCACACCCTAACAATGACGCTACGGACGTTTCAATTAGAAGTAATAAAAAGCGTTGTAATAATAATCCAAATTGCACAAGATGATGTAATACTTATATATGTATTTCGTTCGATATATCGATAATAAATGGGGTCTTTCATAAGTTTGCAGGTGGCCAATGATGATATCATATCTCGAGACCATAATTATTCATGGATAACAATGATGATGTCATGCTTACATCAGCATTTTAGTCAATACATTGATGAACAAAGAGGTCATTGATAAGTTTGCACGTGGCCGACAATGATATCATGAATCATGTTTTCTTATCGACATGAATTCCTGGAACAATTAGCAGACCAAACATTCCTCACATTTCACTGAGGCCGCATGTAACGAATTCTTTATCTATAAATGGATTGTTGACAAAGCCAAAGTTTACAGAATTAAAAATATAAGTAGGTTCACTCCTTTATCGGCATGGCAAAACATAGCGTTTTTTGCAATTCCTAGAACTGAGCCCCCTAATGAGCCGCTTGCAACCGCAGGCATGAAATCATCGGTACTTCGGGCATATACGCGGAACCATTATTATTTCGAAACGTTTCACGAACTGCTTTGCGTATACCGGGCACGTCGAATATTTATACATATAGATTATGTAGGTACATCTCAAAATATCATGATTATCTACATCATGTGTGTGGAAGCATTCGATGTGACGGCAACATAATTCACGTGCAAAGCCACCACAATGAGCTAGTCGAAATATGAATTTAATAAATTTGAACATTGCGTAGATATTATTTATAATTTTTGTGTATAAGTGGAGCCTAGTGAAAAAGATACTTCTGGACTTTATATAGGTGCAGGTGAAGTAAACACAAAACTAGCAATTGAAATTTTATTCAAATACAAATATATTCAAAAAAATTACAAATTCTGCAATATTGAAAGTTTTGTATTAGCTTTACTTAAAGTTTTAGTTTTTATTTTCTGATTTGCATATTTTAAGGTAAAATAAATACGCACTCTAGTATATAAATTGATGAAATAATCCAAAGGAAAATTTTCACATGGATGATTGAAATGTTCCCTTGCGAAATGCTTCTTTAGGGTTTTTCCAATATCTTGTAGAGAAACCATTTCTTCGAATTTACTTATAAAAATATCTTCCAACGTTACTACAAATTCTACGATATTTCTAAACGGTACAACTAACCCTCCTGATGTTATCCTACTATATGATTTGAGGTCGCAGAACGTGATTTCTCTGCCACTTAGAGTATTTGATTGGCTGAAATTGGTACAAATTTCACAAGAATGTTGTAGGAGGCATTTTCTCAAAAAATAGCCGGTAACGTATATGAGCGAGTTGCCTTCAGGTGTTTTGAGATCCTATAATCTGTAGTATATACTCTTAGTGGGGTGCATGTAGATTTAGGAATAAGGTCTTGACTAACTTGATTTTCGACTATATCTTTCGAAACAATATTCAATAAAACCTCATTGAGGTCTTCCATGCAATTTGCACCGTCCGTTTGATCGAAATATTTTGCGGCGAACATTTTCTTAAATGAACGACAAAATTGTATGGGAGTTGGATTTTTGACATTTCCACAAGAGTTTCTAATCTGTCCAAAAAAATTTTCCAAGCAATCTTGGTTGAGATTTCTAGTGAACATATATTTGTACCCTTTTGCCTGTAATTTTTTAAATAGCATGAGAATGGAATTGATAGTCAAGCGCCAACCAAAAATAAATTTCATTTGTTTGGTCACATTATTTTCATTGATATTTTCTACTCGTAAATTCTTGAATAAATCATCCATTTCTTTTAGAATTGAAACTTGAACTTCAGTTCCCATAAAGGCTCCGAAATCAGCAAGGGTGTTTGAATTTAAAATATCGAAAAATTCATTCATCTTTTTTATGAATTTCATTGTAGGTTTTGCTTCTTCCGATAAAACTTTGAAGTCAATATATGTAGACATTGCAACTGCAACCGAATGGCTGAATACTTGCGTTGCTAATTCAACTTTAATTTTTTGAAAATTGTTAGGAAAAATATGGTCATTGGATAATTTCGGGGCAAGTCTATATTATTTTTGTTTCTCAAAATGGTACATTTTTTCCAGAAAACTTTTATCTGTTTTTCCTTCGTTGAATATCAATTTATGAGTGAAAAAGTTATTTCTCGTTGATTTCAAAAGATGTGGTACATCGAACAAATAAAAAACTTCTTGATTATCAACCATGAAACAAGGATTTTCCTCAGTTAACTTCAAAGAAGTTCTTACTAATTTATAAAAATTCGAACCTTGATCAGAAATTACAGCGTGGACATTCAAACCTGTTTCTGTTAATTTTCTAATCGACTCAAATAATATTTTTTTCACTTCCTCTGAATTTGGAGAAGTCTTATAAAAAAAATATGCCAGTGGTTGTCTCCAATTATTTGCAATGCCCCTTGCCATCAAAACTAAAGCGCTGCTTGCAATATCTGAAGATTTTCCATTGAAACCTTCTTGAAACCCTATTATATTATCTTTCGAAATATCATTATAAAGATTTGATTTAATGGACATTTCGTCAATACATAAGACACAGTCTTTACCTTTATCTTTCAATGAACGATTATGAATTTTGATTAATTTAAAAATAAAGTCGTTAAAACCAGGATCAATAATCCAAGATTTGATGAAACGATTAAGTGTACTCTTAGATGGTAGACGAAATATCTTTGAAAGTTTTTTGTAAGATTTCCGCCCGAGGAAATATAAACTTAAACAATATTGTTTGAATTCATCTGAGTACCTACAACCTTTTGGAGCTTTCTTCAAAAGGTATAGTTGTACTTTTAGGAAAGCAGTCGCTTCTTCTGAATAATGTTTTGTGAGGAACTTTTCAACATCGTCCAGAGTTACCCCGACTTCAATCCTCTTCTTAGCTTGCGATACCTCTCTTTGAAGGGTTTTTACTTTTTCTTTCAATTCAGCTTTTCTTGGGCTCCTATATGATAGCGCTTTTGACGTTTGGCAGCCTTGATCTGAAATAGTACAAGTATAGATAGAATTACCTCGATTCTATCAAATGAAGAACAATTTATATATATAAAAATATATATATAAATTGTGTACATTCATGTTACTTTGTAACTCATTATTTGAATGATTTTGGTATTTCTATATTCAGGTGGATACTTGATTCGACATAATTAATGTATTGAAATAGTACTTACCATTTTTATTACATACGGTTTGCACGCAGGCATCCATTTGAATCGATACATCAGTTTGAATTTCAGCATTCTGAAGTATTGGCAACGTTATATGAGTATTATTGCCATCAGAAACTCTACTGGAATTTGAACCTAAAATTAATATGTTACAATTATTTAATTGCCTGCATGATAATTTGTCAAATGCAAGATCACACACGTCTTTCATTAGAAAAAGCTTACTTGTTGGCACAATCAAGAACAATGTTGGTATTGCATTGTGAGTGAGATTATGCTTTTCAGGAGTAGTAAAACTTTCGTTAGTGAAATGTTTGCCACAAATTCTAATCCTTTCGTAGCATTGATCAGGAGTAAGATCCGCATATTTATGGTAGCCAGTGAATCCCAATTGGTCCTTCCAAATCTGACATCTGTAAAAATGTTGTTTTCAGACGATTTTCAGTCATCGCTTTAATAAGTTGTGCGCTGTCAAATTTCGAATGCTCACGATCTCAAATTCCAAATGAAAAATCAATCACACAGGTTCTATTTGTCATACAGGTTCTATTTGTTCATACATACCTATATTTGCATTGCATGTGGAATAGGTACATACCTTGATTCATTTTTTGGGCAAGAAAAAATGATAAACCACTTCCACGTCTTGACGTGCAAATTTCCACAGCGCAATGTAGAGGCATCTTTACAAAACAATAAACAAACACTTCAGTACTTAAACACCAATATTTTTTGCGCGCTCTATATTTAACGTACCGTACACCGTATCGCTTGGTATCGCACACAACACAACGAGCGTTAGCCACTGTGTAATTGTCTGGGTACCCAAGCTTCCCGAGACAGGCGAGGGGAGCGGAATAGGAAGCGCGTCGCGTACTCGAGAGTGAGCCAACTGGTATTTTAATTCTGTAAACTTTGACAGTGCGGAGAATCAGTTCTCGTCAATCTTGCATCACGAGCAGACACATTTTCCCTCTGCCTCTCGAAATACAATATTGTTTTTGATTTATACCGCAAATCGTAAGTACAGTTTTATATTAACTCGATTCTGGATATTATATTTCATTTATTTATATACAGAGTGTTTTCTCTCAACAATTCATACAAATACCTCCATAAATTATAGTTTTCACTTGTTCAATTGTTCTGATATTTTTTTACGAGGGTATTTTGTTTCGATGTAGATGAATTTCCAGACAATTAATGCTATTGGGATGTCTAGCAAGTGCCTGAAGAAGCTGAATCAGCTGCCCCTCAACGTGCCACACCGCATCATAAAAGTGGAATTCAAAGCCAGCAGATACGGTGAAGCACCTCTAGTGGACCTTGATGACTTCAAGATCTTTCTGCCTGCTAGAGCGACTCTCGCAATTGAACTTGTAGTGGAGCAGTTTTCAGCAGGAAACTACTCCCTCGTATACAGAGAATCACGAATCTGCAGGCAGTTACATTCACTGGATCAATTCGAGATAGTCGAGACAACAACTCAGACATCCCAGCTCCCCCGCATCACCACTACAATTATTGTCAGGCGTAAGTTTCAATATTTTTCATAGTTTTTTTTCTGCGTGAATATACACTTTTTTGAATATGGATGTCGAAGATGTAGCTACCTTTAGCGCAGACATGATTAGAAAATTGCAGGAAGCTGAACAAATTTAGTTTGAGAGAACGTGAAATATGGTTGGGTCATTGCAAACGTACTGCTCGTTTGATAAACAAAGCAATTCAACCACAATTGGCAATGGGAACTTTGAAAAAATTACAAACATCATTAGGCCATTTGAAACAAATTCAAATTTCATTCAAAAATGAAAATTGTTTTCACGAGTCAAGTGGGAAGATATGGAATCAGCATTTTCATCACGTTTACGCACTGGTATCATAATAAATTTGACACACAAGGACATCAATTATTTTTTCAAAGATTCGTTTGCATTATTCAAACGCAGAATCACTAATATGTTGAAAGTTCAGCCAATGATAAAAGTTCAGCCAATGATAAAAGTTAATGCATGCTTCTGTGGTGAATTCATTAAACAAGCAATCAATCAAGAAGACAAAATTGAATTCAAATATTTCAACACTAAAAACAATGTGATCGATCAGGGGACAGATTTAAATATTTGGTTCTTCGAAAACGTCATCGATGCAATTCAAAATAAACTTGAGGAGTTTGCAGAAAAAGAAAGCGGGTGGGCACTTCATAGAATTATTAGTTTAGAAATCAATACAAATAAATCAGGAATGGGTAATAATGGTGGTTCGTCTTTCATCGAACTTACATTAGTAATAAAGAAAAAACATGCCTGCATAAATGTTGAAAATCATGATGCGTGTTTCGCTTGGGCAATCATATCGGCTCTGTACCCCGTACAAAAAAATGCATCACGAACTTCCAGATATCCACATTATTCTCAAGTATTGAATTTTGAAGGGATAGAATTTCTAATGAAAATAAATAAAATTTCAAAATTTGAAAAACTGAATAACATTTCCGTCAACGTTTACATCTTGGAATTAATTCAACCTAAACCGGAAGAACCACCATATTTTTTTACTGTTCCAAGTCGACTCACCAAGTCCAAATTAGAACGTCACGTTAATATATTATCAATTCAGAATGAATATCACTTGAAATTGAATGATTATGAGGCGCCACCAGAGATATATGATGATAATGAAATAAGCTATCATTTCTGCTGGATTGAAGATCTATCTCGGTTAGTAAACACACAACTCAGTAAACGTGAGCACAAAATTTTCATCTGCGATCGTTGTCTGAATTATTTTGGAAGTGAACAGAAACTTGATATTCATACTGCTGATTGTCAAAAAATGAACAATCGTAAAATTTCAGTTCCGAGCTATGATTTAATTGAGTTTAGAGATTACATTCACAAAGAAAGAGTTCCTTCCATAATTTATGCTGATTTTGAGTCAATATTGGAACAATTTAAAGATAGTACTGAAGTCAGCGGTTCACATACCATGAAATATCAGAAACACATCCCGTTCAGTGCTGGATTTTATTTCAAGTGCTCGTATGATGATACTTCATTATCATTTTACGATAGCCATAGAGGTTTGGATTCGATGGACGCATGAGACAGATTTCCAAAGTAATTGATGCTAAAACTTCACATATCGATCCTATGGCTGTTTCAGCTGATATTTCAACTGCAACTCACTGTCACATTTGTGGAAAAGAATTCAAGCATGACAAGATCGTACGTGACCATAATCATTATACGGGGGCCTTTCGCGGATTTGCGCATGAGCACTGCAATCTGATTTACAAAAAGTCTCAGGTGGTTTCTATTGTTTTCCACAATCTGAGTGGATACGATGGTCATCTGATTATTCGAGATATAGCAAAACGAGGTCGGGTTAGTGTTCTTCCGATTAATAAGGAGAAATATATGCCTTTCACCCTGTATGACGATGAAACTAACGTGAAATTTCGATTTATCGACTCATTTCGATTTATGAGTATGGGGTTGGAGAACTTTGTTCAAACATTAAGAATAGAAGATTTGAAAATTTCGAGACGTGAATTCATTCATTTGAACCCCAAACAATACGAATTGCTAACTCGAAAAAGAGTATTTCCTTATGATTTCATTGATTCCATCGAAAAATTAGAGTGGTCAAGTTTGCCAACACATGAACAGTTCTACAACAAGTTGAATGATTGTAACATCACTGACGCTGAATATAAACATGCGCAGAATGTATGGCAAACTTTCAGCTTGAAATCACTGGGTGAGTACTCTGATCTATACATGAAAACGGACATACTGCTCTTGGCCGATATTTTCGAAAACTTTCGCAATATCGGTAATGAGATGGATCCTGCATGGTATTATACTATGCCAGGATATACGTGGTCATGTATGTTGAAGTACACCAAATATCAATTGAAAATTTTAAAGGATGTGGACATGCTTCTTTTTGTCGAGCGAGGGATTCGTGGTGGAATAAGTCAATGTTGCAATCGATTCTCTGCAGCTAATAATATTTACATGGGTGATAGGTATGACGCTACCAAACCGTCAACTTTCTTGCTTTATCTCGACGTCAATAATCTGTATGGTTGGGCCATGATGGAATATCTTCCATTGGGAGGCTTTAAGTGGATCGAGAATATTGATTCATTCAATGTACTCAACATATCTGACACATCACCTGTCGGTTATATACTCGAAGTCGATTTGGAGTATCCCGAATGTTTACATGATAAGCATAAAGATTTTCCATTATGTGCAGAACATCGTACACCGCCTGGTTCAGAATTACCACTCTGTACGACAAGTACAACTACGTAGTCCATTACCGCGTACTCAAACAAGCGCTAAAGTACGGAGTGGTCTTGAAAAAAATTCACAAAATCCTCCAATTTGATCACCCTGGCTCAAACCATATATTGACCTCAATACAAAATTACGTGCGGAAGCAAAATCCACTTTCGGTAAAAATAATAAAATTATAAGTTAGCAAATAACGCTGCGTTTGGAGAAACTATGGAAAACATTAGGAAAAACAGTGTAGTTAAATTGGTCTCGAAATGGAAAGGTCGATATGGTGCCAAAAATTTGATTGCACGTCCAAATTTCCGTAATCTTACTATTCGATGAAAACCTCATAGCTATCGAAATGACAAAGTCTAATTTGTTATTCAATGAACCACTATACATCGGAATGTCAATACTTGATATATCCAAGGTGTGCATGTACGATTTTCATTATAGCTTTATGATGGAGAAGTATTATATTGATGAATGTAAGCTTTTGTACACAGATACGGTCTCCCTCATCTATGAAATAAAATGTGATGACGTTTACAAACAATTAATAAAGGTTAACATTGAAAAATTTGATACAAGTGATTATCCAAGCGACAACATTTACGATATTCCTATGCAAAATAAAAAAGTGCCAGGTTTGATGAAAGACGAAGCTAACGGTAGCATCATGACGGATTTCGTAGGGTTGCGTTCAAAATTATATACTTTCAAAATCCAGGGTGGGAAATGTGTCAAAAAATCCAAAGGAGTGAAATATAGCGTTATCGGAAAATGAAATCAAGTTCGAGGACTATGTCCAATGTCTGACTGAGAATTCAGGCAAAACAGCATCGCAACGCTGTATTCGCTCCTATGCTCACAATGTTTTTAGTGTTGAGCAGTCTAAAATCGCTCCAAAACCGCATGATGATAAACGTTATTCGATTGCGGGCTCACATAACACTCTCTCATGGGGGCATTATAGCATCTTGGAAGACTAATTTTTCATTGATTATAGAGACGATTGGTTGGATTTTCATCATTGTGAAAATATGATTGAATGTCATTGGTATTGTAGTTCAAACATGTGATATAGTTTGTGTACATACATGAGAAGAAAATTATGAAAAATATTGAAGCTAATTCTTTTGTATATTAATCATAATTATATTAATATACATTTTATTTATATCATTATACATATTCACAATTATTCACATCTATAAATGTATATAACTTTATTTTATACTTCCTGGTTATTCCAATTATTTCAATAAAAAAAGTATCACTTTCGCATGTATTTTTTCCTTTCCCAAGTTTGGTTGATGAAATACATAATTTATAAAGAAAAACGAAAAGTTATGGGTTGATCATTTTATTTTCAAATATTTCAAAACATTGCTTTTATAGAAAAACAAATATTCTCTCAATGCATGACCCAATAAGGTACAATTAGACATCTCACAAAATGCATACAAAACATCTAAACGACTATTTTTATCATCATGGAAACTAGATCTAATTAAATCTGAAATTTTATGAAAATAAGCACTCAAGTTCATGTCCTCCAGCATGGCCACCCAATGAATCACTACACCTCGATGAACTTCGAGGATTTTAATTGGCATCTCTATCATCGATGTGGAATTCAACACCAAATTTGCTCACCATTAGAAATTTCACTTCACCGTACACCATCTGTGTAACTTTGCAGTAATCACCACATGGAAACGTTACGGCTTCACACTCTTGACTAGTTGGTGCATTGAAAAAATGTTTCCAATTGATTTTGCAGCAGATCGGTGAATACAGCCCACTCCATCAATCCGAAAAATAGCCTGTATGATGAACATGTTAGAATGACAGCTGGACTGAACGATCTGGCAGGGCTTAAACCAACTCCAATATTGAAACACCCCGATGAGAATGATGTGTGGAGTAGGTAATACATCTCATCTTTGGCTGCATTCTCGAACATTTCCAACAGCTCGTCTAATTCTCCATCAGATTCTTCACTGAATGATGCTGGTGGTGGTGGTGGTGATGGTGATGGTAGTGGTGTCATCTCGACGTCACTTACATCTGACATACTAGCGTAACCACTATCTTGACTCGACATAGCTGGATACAAACTTGACTGAGACTGAAATCAACTTCATGCAGATATTTATATCTCCCTCCTTCTTCCCCAGACTTATCCGAACTTAAATTGTGATTTCTGTTCTTTATGATGGAGATGAAAAGGCCCCACGACAGCAGAATTATGTGCGTATTTTCCATAAGATTCTATACTAAATCGACGTCTTCTATCCAACTGTTATGTTTTCTGTCAAGTCCTAGCCACTTGATGTACATTTTCTTTCCCTTTCTCCTCAGTACTTTTTCTATGAGGTAAATGTCGGGATTTTTGGTTTTCTGCAATTCCTCCTCATAGAAAGCACCGCTGATTGGCTGACCATGCATGTCTTCGAGTGAGTATGTTACAGGATTGGTTATTTTAACTTTAGTGATTTTGAATAACTCTGTCGTCCAATTTGACGTGTACCCTTTTTCGAAAATATGTTTAGATTTGGATATCCGCACGATATCACCAACTTTGAGCTTACGTGGACCAGCAATTTTCAGATGACTATATCTCTGACGTAAAATCTCTTTTTCGTTGGACTCGTTCACTTCAGAAAGTTTTAATCTAGTCCTACTGTGCTTGGTGTCATTATATTGTTTAGTAATTTTTGGCAATACATCAATCCATCTGTATTTCCATTCAGACTGAAATACTTCTTCCATTGGAAGAAATTGTGTTTGTTCTTTTTCTCCTATTTCCCCTTCTTCTTCTTTCTTCAGTTCAGGCGATTCTTCTTTTTTGATACTTTTTAATGCATTATTGATCTTCGAAGATTTGACAATTTCATGTAGTGGCCTCGAAATGGGTTTAAACATTTTGATGAGAGATTCATATTTTTCCGATCTACCCAGTTTCAATGCCAATTACGTCTTCCTAATTGAACGGGTGAGCTCTGAAATTTTGCGTTTGCGTGCAGCTATTTGATCGTCTATGTTCAAATCAGTGGGGGAGGCAGCACGTTTGCTGCGATTTTTGTATTTGTGTGTGCCAACACGACTTGATGACATCATGATGGAGAATGATCTGATGATGTTTGATACTTATATTTTTATATATTTATCTAACCCTTGACGATATCTACCATCATTATTATCGAAATCTTTGACAATCACAAGAGTTGTGACCTACTTTTCACAACAATTGTTTTTTTTTATCTTACGGCAGCTCTTGCATTCGGAGTGAGTCGTGGGTTAGGGTCAAGATATTTCTGAAATGATATTTTTTTTATGTAAGCTAAAGAGGGCGCCAGCCGAGATAACTCGACGGAAGGGGTTTTAAGGTAAATAGACAGAGCTACCCAAATAAAATCAGTCTTGTACTTAAACTATAGTTTACTGAATATTAGTTAACAACAAAGACAATGTTTATCTAATGAATAAACTAATTATTGCGTCGGACAATACTGATGGAGACAAAATATACCTATATAAAGCGAGGTTTCCAATCTCTACCAAAAAAACTGGTACCTAAATAAAGTGCTCTATTAGAGAAAATATGATTCATTCGGTGATTTTCATAAACAAGGATAGAAATATGTAGCTTTTGAGCTATCACTCAGGCCCTTTTAAACAATAACCATCAACAGAATCCCCAAACAGCTGTTTAGTTCACAAAAGGTAAAGGGTTGAATAATGAAAATATAAACTTCTTTCTTCAACTGAAGATGCCAAAAAAATGTGACAAGTACTCACAGCTACGTCATTCGTTTGACAGGGTCTTTTTTTTTGATTTTATATTGTACTTCACCCGGTAAGTCTTCTCTCCGCTTACAGAGACCAGGACTCTGCTTCTAAGGGATCAACGATGACGCAATGGAAAGGTGTTCTCTTTGGTAAATTATGTAAAAAGGTAGTTTCAACCGGCCTTCGATGAACTTCTGGATCAAAATCCACATCAGTAAAATCGGAGTTTGGATTTATCGATTTCCTTCAGGACAGTCCGAGACACTGACCAGTATATCTGATGAGTTAAATGTTTACAAAAAAACAGGAACAGGAGAGATAACGGTCTCCTCAAAAAAACCTAGAACAAGTGCATTCTTTGGTATCCTAAAATAATCAGAGTGTCCTACTAACACCAAATATGAAAGAAAATTAACTAACCTTAGTTGTTATTGGGTTTTCACAACAAAAATCTCACGCACAAAATGCCAAAGACAATACGGTCTCACAATATGGCGTATTTTCGGTATACCTCCTCTTCCAAAAAACACTTGCTCGTTAGGCAGTTCGATTCACGCCGAAGCTAGATCGTTCGGCTATATCTCTACGCGGGATACAAAGTCAAATCTAGAATCATACGTATTCCTCGACCATTTTTGATAATCGTCTGATCTGTATTAGTTTTAACATACCGCTTAAACGGACTATTATATTGAATGATCAACTCACTACAGTTCAAAACCATATACATCTTATAAATATTTATTTTTGACTGTTACTTTATCAAATTCAAACAGTTTGCGGACATAGAAAAGTTCATAGGTGATCTGATATTAAGGTAATGTTGGTGGCCTATCGGACAGGTGCTCAAAAGTTCGTATTTACGTGATATGAATTGCGCACATAATTATGACCGTTACACACCCCCTTTTCCTATTTAAAATATTTTTATTCGATTTGAAATATTTTGTACAAATCTCACATCAGTTCAATCCTCTGCTTGAGCTGAATCTAATAAGTACTTATTACCTAGTTATATTATTGCTACGATAATAACCTTATAACCAAATCTAAATATTACAGGGTACCCTGCCGAAAAAATATACAACTACTTATAGCTATAGACAGATCTTCCATTCACACGACCATTCGTATCACATTCACACACCATGTTTATCTAAATTCGCCTCATTCCTCTTCCTTGTAAGGTTTGAGATCCTTTACATGCCAGCGGCCGACATTCTTGTTCGACCTATCATCGATAAGTTCATATACCAAAGGAGACACTACTTTCGCAACACGACACAGAACGTTTTTAGGCGCCAACTTCGCTGCGAAATTTCGGGTGGCGTCCGACGAAACGTAATTCTTCTTCCAGACCTTATCCCCAACCGTGAATTTATAAGTCTCTCTTTTTCTTAGATTGTAACTATGTCTATTTTTCTCATAGGCCTTATCTGAGTGACGCTTGACTTCTCGGAATACTAGAGGTAACTTCGACATCTCTTCTGCATACTGTTCTCTATTGAACGGATTGAGATTATACTCTGATAGGCTAGTCAAGTTTCCATAGAATTTACCATCTATTGGAACATATCTTCCAAAATTCAGATATACTGGGCTGAAGCCAGTGGCTTCATGAACAGCCGTCCTCAAAGCATAGCCTATTTTCGGAATCTCGACATCCCAGTTCTTGTGATTCTCCTCCTCAATATAGGAACGTACAGCTGCACCTATCACTCTATTAACTCTCTCCACTGGGTTAACTTGGGCATGATAACGAGCATTATACCAAATTCGGACTCCATACCGATCGCAGAGAGCTTTGAACTCATTGCTGGTAAATTGGGTCCCATTATCACACAAAAGCACCTGAGGGCTGCCGTACATCAAAAAAACTTCATCTTCTATATATTTCACAATGTTTTTAGTATTCGCTTTCCTTAGTGGGTGCAGTAGTGCGAATTTAGTGAAATAGTCGGAAATGACCAACAAGTAATTGAATCCTTGGTTAGATCGAGGTAACGGACCCCATATATCAACAAAAATCGTTTGCCAAGGAAACGAAACTTGTTTTTGTTTACCCATGAAACCGGGCCGAGCAGAAGTACTCGCTTTCTGCGCCGCACAGATTCTACAATGCTCAACATAGTTTTTTACAAAGGTTCGCATTTTTGGAAAATAATACAGCTCCTTGAGCCTAGCCAAGGTCTTCGAAACACCCAAGTGCGCTGAAGTCGCATCATCATGACACGTCTTTAAAATCTCCTTGCGATAACTTTTGGGTACTACCATTTTCCACTCGGGAATATTCGCATTTACTTCGTATTCGTGGGGTTTGTGTTTATATAACAATCCATCTTTCAACCTCCAATCTGGAAACTCATTCGGTTTTTCTGTTACGTTCACAACCATCTTGACGTACCATCCATCCGTAAGCGGTGCCCTTGATAAGGCGTCAGGTACGGTATTCAAGGAGCCCTTCCTGTGTTCGATAATCATATCAAACTGTTGAATCTTTACTGCCCACCTCGGAAGTCGACCACTAGGGTCCTTGAGGCGGTGAAGCCATAGTAGGCTATAATGGTCAGTAATCACCTTGAAAGTCGTCACTTCTACATAGGAACGAAATTTCTCTAGCCCGAACAGAACAGCGCACAGTTCCTTCTCCGTTGTGGTAAATTTTCTCTCCGATAACGATAGAGTCCGGCTGGCGAAAGCTATCACTACTTCTTGATCAGCGTCATTTTTCTGAGTTAAGATACAACCAACTCCCACATCCGAGGCATCGCATTGGATGATAAACTCTTTACTGAAGTCTGGACTAACTAAAATTGGTGCTGACACCAGGGCTTCCTTGAGTTTCCTAAATGATTCTTCGGCTTCCTCGTTCCATGGGAGCATTTGGGATTTTCTCCTCCCTTTCATCAAACTTGTCATAGGTGCGGTTATGTTAGAAAAGAAAGGGACGAATCGACGATACCAACCACAAATACCTAGAAATCGTTTTAACTCTGTGACCGTTTTAGGACGCGGGTAATTCAACATTGCTGAAACTTTTAGAGGGTCGGTTCTTAACCCTTCTCCGTCCAGGAGAAAACCCAAGTAGCGCAATGAAGGTAGGCAAAATTCACACTTCTCTAGGTTGACTGTGAGATTAGCACCTTTCAAACGTCCTAGTACCTCCTGAAGAACTCGAATATGATCATCGAAAGTGGGGGTAGCTATAATTATATCGTCTAAATAGACGAACACGAACGGCTCCAACTCGTATCCCAAGATCGCATCCATGAGCCTCTGCTGCGTTTGGGCGGCGTTGTGTAGTCCAAACGGCATGACAACAAACTCATACAGCCCACGTGAAGGTATAACAAAAGCCGTCTTTTCACATGACCCCTGTTCTAGTGGTATCTGCCAATAAGCACATTTCAGGTCTATGCTAGAAAGAAATTTAGCACCCGTAAGCTTGCTCAATATGCCATCTACCCTAGGAAGTGGATATGCATCCCGTTTGGTTAAACTGTTCAGGCGTCGTCCGTCAAAGCAGAACCTCAGATCACCATTGGCCTTTTTTACCAGTAATACGGGTGACGACCATGGGCTGGTGGAAGGGCGAACAACTCCTAGCTCTAACATCTTATCTAGCTCTTGATGTAAATGCTTCAACATGTAGGGTGACATGTTATGATGACGTTGTTTCACGGGTTCGGCATTTCCAGTGTCAATTTTGTGTACTATCGCATTAGTTCTTCCTAGTTTAGTTCCGGACATCCAAGATACTTCATTATATGCTTTTCTAATTTCCATAAGACTCATCTGCTGTTCTTCCGTCAATTCTGTCTTAGAGTGAACTGCTAGCTCATTTATTTCTGCTGTTCCAGTCGCCATTTCATCTGCTGAACCAGTAAAATAGGAGTTGTTTCCATAATCCAAAGTTATCTTGAATATTTCACAAAAATCGCTTCCTAATATCAGGCCATGTGAAACAGAAGGTACTATCCAAACTCGTAATAACTTTAGGGTGGTACCTACTCTAACTGGTAGATTCACAAATCCTTCCACCCTCTGAGGCATCCCATCAGCTGTGTTGAGGCGTGCGTTTGGAACGTCAAACACATCTAAACCAAATTTTTCCAAAAATTTCAGACCTTTCTTACCGAATACAGACTGACTGGCTCCAGTGTCCAGTAAGGCGGTTACCGTGGAGTCGAAAATACTAACTGTAACATAGGGACGATTGTCTTGTTTTCTATGAACCAACAACATATTAGTTTCTTCAGCACTATGTTCAAATTTTGAATAACAGGCTTTGGGACATGGCCTCAGGAAACCTCTCACCTGTTCCAACCATTTGATCCACTCTGCACGTGTGGTCCTTATTCCTGTAATTGGTCGAGTCGAAACGGAATCAAATTGGTTTATCTTATCAGTAATAGGTTGACAGGCTACATTAGAATAAGTCGAGTTTAGGGAGTGCCGCCCACCTGTCTGGTGACGCCTACCGCGCTGGAGTTTTTCAAACAACGTTGACAGTTAGGCTTAATGACACCTTCTTGACCACATCCATAACAAACTGGTTTTCTTCTTTGCCAATGTGATGTTCGTTTAGGACAATCTCTTTTCACATGTCCGATTCCCCTACAGGAGAAACAGCGTACTCCAGAGGATAAATTTCCACCACTTGTGGGTAAATAAGCCAGGTCCGGTTCTAATGCCGCCACACCGTTTCTGAAATTGGTACCTCTTTTGAATGTTCGAATGAGTCCTGCATCTTCCAAGGAACGGCAAGTCTGTGATAATTCTTCTATCGTGTTGGTTTCTCTCAAAGCTAGATGGACATGATATTCTTTCAAAAGATTTTTCTTTATTACTTTGAGTTTTTCTAGTTCCGATGCCTTGACTGTGAGACGTGAAAATAGATTCTCCATGGCACATATGTAAATTATCACTTTCTCTTCACCTCTCTGGCCACGGTTTCTTATGGCATCCCATAGACTATCATCAGAGTCTTTTGGGAGAAAATCTCTCCTGAGAGCTGTCACCAGTTCGTCCCAAGTACGGACAGATGTCCTTACTCTACGATACCAGACCTTCGCTGGTCCATCGAATAGTTCTATAGCTGACTGATATAGCTGTTCAACCGAAACGTTGCGTGAAAAACTGAGTTCTTCAATTTGTTCTAAAAATGAGTTTACAGACCCTTTCTGGCAGCTCCCGTCAAATTTCAGATTCCATTTGTGGACTGGGAAACTCTTATCCGAAGTGAAATGGCCTGAACTGGTCGTAGTGACTGCCAGTCGCTTCGCGTCAGCTTGTTTCACCTTTTCCACGGCCTCTTCCACTTCATCTTTCAACAAACTCAAAGAGATCAGATTGTCCCCTCGGTATTCACTTACTTCCTTACTATTATCAGTTGGGATTCTTCTGATCCGGCCCGCTAAATGTACACTGCGGTTTTTTATTCTTTTATAAACCTCTTGATTACTACCATCAAAGTCATTGGCCAAGTCAACAAGTGATTTTAGGCTATCATCTATCTCTTTCTTTTCAGTTTCCTCGTCGAAATCTGGAGTTTCATACTTGAAAACCTCTGGTCTTGCAAGATCTTTTCGGAGCTCCCTCTTCAGAAATCTTCGCTTCTGGCACAGGTCTGATAGTGACGCCGCGACGTTCCGAATTCTCAACTCATAATTTACTTCATGTGTACGCAAATAATACGGATCCATATCATAATTACTGGCCATATTGATATTATACGCCTTGAATATGATTTCACTATTTCACACAACAATCTCCTTTTTATACTATTAGACACTACCAGATAACATACACTTATATAATACACACTATATATATAATACACTCTGTATGAACACACCGGCTCTTTACCAAAATGTGCCTTTTCTGAATGCAGAGTCGAACATCAACTGAAATACCTACACTTTCGTTCAACTACCTTTCAACGATATGAATACAAGCGAATATGATCACCCTGTATAAACAAATCAATATTCCATTACATTTATTCAGCACTACAAAAATATGCTACGCCATCTGATCTAAAACCACTCTGTATAAACAATTTATTTTTACTTTCGTTCAACTTGTTTTTTCATTTAATATATTCCAGAATCTTATGAAAGGATAAAAAACGTGGTATATTTATTACCATACGAACTTTCAAATACCTGCAGTATATCCTTTAATGAAACATCCATTATTCATCAGCGATGAACAAAAACAACCCAAGAACCTCAATACGAACCAGCAAAGGAACTTCTCTAAAGAAACTGATTGATTTTTTTTCTATCTTTTTTTTTTAATTATTTGCTGCTTAGAAAATATTGTCCATGCAATGTTACCTCCGTCTATTATCCTTTTAGGATGAAGGGAAGGGTTGAAAGAAATAGCTTACTGCACCGGCTAAAATCGAATTCTCCTGACTCAGACTTCGATAAAAAATATAAACCTGCCCTTAACGTTGAGGCGCCAAATTCTTGTGACCTACTTTTCACAACAATTGTTTAATTTTTTTTTATCTTACGGCAGCTCTTGCATTCGGAGTGAGTCGTGGGTTAGGGTCAAGATATTTCTGAAATGATATTTTTTTTATGTAAGCTAAAGAGGGCGCCAGCCGAGATAACTCGACGGAAGGGGTTTTAAGGTAAATAGACAGAGCTACCCAAATAAAATCAGTCTTGTACTTAAACTATAGTTCACTGAATATTAGTTAACAACAAAGACAATGTTTATCTAATGAATAAACTAATTATTGCGTCGGACAATACTGATGGAGACAAAATATACCTATATAAAGCGAGGTTTCCAATCTCTACCAAAAAGACTGGTACCTAAATAAAGTGCTCTATTAGAGAAAATATGATTCATTCGGTGATTTTCATAAACAAGGATAGAAATATGTAGCTTTTGAGCTATCACTCAGGCCCTTTTAAACAATAACCATCAACAGAATCCCCAAACAGCTGTTTAGTTCACAAAAGGTAAAGGGTTGAATAATGAAAATATAAACTTCTTTCTTCAACTGAAGATGCAAAAAAAAAGTGACAAGTACTCACAGCTACGTCATTCGTTTGACAGGGTCTTTTTTTTTGATTTTATATTGTACTTCACCCGGTAAGTCTTCTCTCCGCTTACAGAGACCAGGACTCTGCTTCTAAGGGATCAACGATGACGCAATGGAAAGGTGTTCTCTTTGGTAAATTATGTAAAAAGGTAGTTTCAACCGGCCTTCGATGAACTTCTGGATCAAAATCCACATCAGTAACATCGGAGTTTGGATTTATCGATTTCCTTCAGGACAGTCCGAGACACTGACCAGTATATCTGATGAGTTAAATGTTTACAAAAAAACAGGAACAGGAGAGATAACGGTCTCCTCAAAAAAACCTAGAACAAGTGCATTCTTTGGTATCCTAAAATAATCAGAGTGTCCTACTAACACCAAATATGAAAGAAAATTAACTAACCTTAGTTGTTATTAGGTTTTCACAACAAAAATCTCACGCACAAAATGCCAAAGACAATACGGTCTCACAATATGGCGTATTTTCGGTATACCTCCTCTTCCAAAAAAACACTCGCTCGTTAGGCAGTTCGATTCACGTCGAAGCTAGATCGTTCGGCTATATCTCTACGCGGGATCCAAAGTCAAATCTAGAATCATACGTATTCCTCGACCATTTTTGATAATCGTCTGATCTGTATTAGTTTTAACATACCGCTTAAACGGACTATTATATTGAATGATCAACTCACTACAGTTCAAAACCATATACATCTTATAAATATTTATTTTTGACTGTTACTTCATCAAATTCAAACAGTTTGCGGACATAGAAAAGTTCATAGGTGATCTGATATTAAGGTCATGTTGGTGGCCTATCGGACAGGTGCTCAAAAGTTCGTATTTACGTGATATGAATTGCGCACATAATTATGACCGTTACAGAGTACCTTATGCAACATTCCAACATTTCGAACACAAGCATTTAAAGTCTTCGAAACTCATGTCTGGAGATACGTGTTCATCAAATACGTGCTTCAAATTGATTTCATCTTGTTTGAATAGTACAATCAGGTTACAGTTGTCTCGTATGAGCTGTTTAGGTATTTTTGAGTAGGTCTGACAAAGGTAGGCAGCATCAATATCCTTGTGTCTACACATTGAAAAATATTCCTGGATTTTCTGTTGAGAATCACACGCTACATCATCGAATAGGAATATAGAGTTGGGTTTTGCATCTGATGGACTTATAATCTCATCATTATCCTTGAATGGGAAGTAGCCAACCTCTTTCACTCCATTCAATACCTCTTGGAGTAGTTGATATTTCGGTTGATACAATGACTTGGAGTACACGTAAACATTTTCGAATTTCGCACCATTTGGATTGAAAATTACTGACAACATGACGTTCGTCTTACCACAACCACTTGGCCCACATACTATTGCCCGAAATGAATTGGGCAATAATTTACCATGTTTACAAGTGGACGTTGATGATGTGTGAAAATCTAAATTTTCAATAGGTAACGACTGTTCTTGTTGGATGACCTTCATCTTGTGACATAATTGACGTTTATGTTAGCCTATAAATGTAGGTGTAACAGCTCCACTTTATCAGTTTCAATGTCTTCGTACGAGGGAGAAGGTGTTTTGAATTACCTGATAAACAAGTTACCTTTTGAGCTCCATTTACCCGGAGGCTATCAGTATTGTGGGCGTAAGTCAGATTACTGAGCGATACAAACGATTACTAATATTTCATTCATTTCACAGCTGAAACTAAACTACAAAAACGATTGGCTCGTGGAGATACTGGCATTAATCCTCTAGACGCTGCATGCAAACAACACGACATTGCATACTCGCAGCACAAGTCTATGGAAGATCGTCACGAATCCGATTCAGTATCGGAAGACGCTGCTTGGCAACGAGTGAAATCAACAGACGCCAAGTTTGGTGAGAGAGCTGCAGCCTTATTTGTTACTTCTGGAATGAAAGCTAAACGTAAGCTTGGTATGGGATGCTCATTCCGAAGACATATCGTGGGTAAAATTGGAAAATCTCTGAAGAAGAATCCCCCGATCAATCTAAAAAAGACTGCTTCGATTACTCTGAAAGCTGCTAGACTTGCCATCAAGCAAGCTGGTGAAAAAAAAATCAGAATACCACGCATCATACCTTTCAATGCAAAATCCGGAGGTATTCTACTACTATTGCCAATTTTTGCAGCCCTTGGTGCTCTCGGTAGCATTGCAGGAGGAAGTGGTGCGATAGCAAATACAATTATCGATGCGAGGAATGCGAAGAAGAAATTGGAAGAAGATCATAGACACAATAAAGCCATGGAAGCTATTGGTAGAGGACTGTACTTGCGTAAAAACGCCAAAGGAGGCTTTGGTTTAAATTTAAAAAAAACAAAAAAACTTCTAATGAAGCTACCCAATAGACCGTTGTACGATACCGAGTTGTTAGAGTATGTGAAATTCTTGAAGATACCACATTTTCGGAGCGTTTTCATGCGAGACAATTTACCAAGCAGTGGTCCTCGTCAACGTGAAACTGCAATTCTAAATTTAGATGTGTCTAAGAATCATGGCACTCATTGGGTAGCTTATAGAAAGATAAATGATGTCGTTGAGTATTTTGATTCATTTGATTGTCTGAAACCACCGAAAGAACTTGTCCGATATCTGGGTAAAATCAAACTATACTACAACAACGATCAGTTTCAAAACTATAATCAGTTCAACTGTGGACATCTCTGCTTGAAGTTTTTGTACAATAATGGAAGCCGTTTTAGCATTCCTACATGGTGAGAAGAGGTTTCAAGACTTAACTGAAGATGAATTGAGAGAATTTCCAATCAAATATTTGATACAACATGCTAGACCATGAGAATTGTTGAATGTTTGGCATAAATTACCAAACGATTATCAGTGTAATTTCTATTTGAGAGATGTTACATTCATTATAATAGGCCAGATGCTCAAACACATGTGGATGGACCTGTCAGTTCACAGTACGATTGTCATGGTTGTAATTATTTTTTGAAATGTAGAGGGACCGTAATCTATTAATAAATAATATGAGGTTATGTCGATGATGGTTTTATTATGAATATTCCTGTACCACTGGTAATGTAATCAGTCATGTCTCAGCTGCTCACACTGACAAGTACTACCAACGAGTTCTCTTTCACCCCTTCCACACCGATCATACTAGATCCCAGGAAAAGTTATTACATAGCGTGAAAAATTTTACCACTACGAAAATAATAATCGTTCAACATTGAAGAAAATCAAGCTGCCAACAGGTTGTTATGAGATTGAAAACATTGAAAGTTATATTCAGGAGCATTTGAATAATACAGATTTCTCATTGAAACCAATCAACAACACCTTAGAGTGTGAAATCTATAGTCGATTGCACGCCATCAGTTTCGAAAACGATAATTTTTTTGGAGAATTATTAGGATTTTCGAAAAGGATCTTGGAGCCTGGTATAGTTCACTCTTCAGATCGACCAGTGAATATTCTTAAAGTATCTAGCTTACATTTCGATTGCAACATTACCGAAGGAGCCTTCTACGGGAACAGACCGGCCCATACTATATTGAGCTTTCCCATTACAGTCGATCCTGGATTCGCAATCAACGAACGTCCCAATACCCCCATCTATTTGCCTGTGAGAAGTTACTTAACAGAGATCACCAACATCAGTGTTAGAGTATTGGATCAAGATCTCGGACCTGTGAATTTTCGAGGAGAGAAAAGTACTTTACACTTGGACTTGAAGGAACGTTGAATGGGTTTGGTAATTCAGCATAAAAGGGTGCCACCCACTTCAAACCTATCAGTATCATCGAGTTCTTTCAAGCGACGTGACCAGCTCTCCCCAGAAAATATTATTTTTCTCCAATCTGTTGGATTGAAAGTTAGAGATAGTAAAGCGCAAGTACGTTCATTCTGAGCAATCACTGACAACATCTGCAGCATCGTTCAATCGAATAAGGATGAACCCAATTTTCGATATTTACCGTCGACCCCAATATGATGAAACTATCCGGAAGGAAGAGTATCGATCCTACATCCCGTACGTGAAATCATTCGATAACAATGATATGGTGGAGATTAATGTGAATCAAGCAGATGCATTTTTCGCAAAGCATGAATCTTTGTTGGAAATCAAAGGAAAATTAGATATTGACGGAGCTGGTAACGTGTCATTGGCTCCCAATTGTGGAGCGTTTCTTTTCGATTCGTGCACTTATGTGCAGAGTGCCAGAGAGATAGAAGTGATCAGAGATCCTGGAATTGTTAGTACTGTATGAGGATTCCTCAACTGTAAACCTGAGGACTCTAAACATTTGGCGACGGCTGGATGGACGTACCCCGAAAAACCGTTCCTGAATGTTGTGGATAAGTCGTTCAGTTTCTTGATACCTCTCAAGCACATTTTCAACGTATTCAATGACTACACTTTGATTGTCTACGGAAGACAAAAGATTCGTGCACGTGACGATAAAGATAGCGTAATTGTCAAGGAACTTACCAATACTGGTGTAACGACTGCTACGAAAGTCAAAGTTTTGATAGATAGTATGGTACTGAAGGTCAAGCATATATTTCCCAATGATGAAATCGAACTACAATTGATGCAACCCATCAAGAATGATACACGAATAATGATTCCATTCAGAAAATGGAGTCTCAGCGAATTACCAGCGCTCACAAAAAGTGCAAAGAATGGAATTTGGGCAGTTAAAACCAGCGCCGCAGTGGAACGCCCACGTTACGTCATCGTTTGTTTCCAGAAGAATATACGTAATAAACTCGACAGTGATGTCACTACCTTTGATAACATCAGCATATCTAGCATCAGACTATCATTGAATGGAGAATATTGGCCAAACGAAAGAATGCAGTTGGATTTCGATAGAAACGATTATGTCACTGCTTACTACAACTATACCAGTTTCTACTCGAGCATTTCACATTTCACACAAGTTCATCCAATTTTGGACTACTCAGCATTCAAAGATCATGCATTATTCGTGATTGATTGCTCCAAGCAGGAAGATAGCATGAAATCATCGACAGTGGATATAAAGCTGGAGATTGAGTGTGCTAAAGGATTTCCTGCTGATACTAAGGCCTATTGCATCATCGTGCACGATTGTCTGCTCCCTCTGACGGAGGTTGTGAAAAGCATAATATAAGTGGTCGAGTACCGTTCGTGCTCGCCATTTCACCGTTGACCATCATGAGAATCGCATTCGTTGACATTCAAGGTTTCACGCTCGATGGCGTCTTCCATCCGAAAGAATGGACCATTCAGATCAAACTTTTTGTTCAAGCCTCCTACACATTATGCTGATGTGAGCGGAAAAGATAAAAGAACCACACAATACTTGAAAAATTTTGTTTATGGAATATCATATCATTATGGAGATATTGACTATAGTGAAATGAATGCCATTTTGGAGAAATATGTACTACATTGAGTTGAGTGCATTTTTGTTAGAGGAAATCAGAAGGCTGACTTTTTGAAAACAAAGTGTACTGAGCTTGCAGTGTATCCAACCATTTACGATGTGACGCTGTATGATGACTCATCATTAACTACGGAAAACTTCCAGCCCACCATTACGTATTGTCCTAACCACGCCAATGGAAAATTCGTGTGCACCCAACGAAACGTTGATCAATTACATCAATGGTTTACATATGTTGTATTACCCAAGTAGAAAAGTATCGTATATTTTCCTCATTTGTAATAAATGCACTTCTTATTTTCATCACTCACCACGGATCACCAAAAGTAATAATATCAGACAGTGGAACAGAGTTCAAAAATGGGCTAATGAGAGATTTCGTTAATACCCACAAAATAACGATTCATTATACAACACCAGAAAATCCCCAATCAAATGGTATGATTGAACGATTTCATTCAACACTCATTGAACATCTTCGAGTTATCAAAGGCCAAAAATCCAATTTCAACGTAAAAGAACATATGCCATATGTCATCCTAGGATACAATAACTCGATACATTCCGTTACCAAACAGAAGCCAATCGACATACTGAATGGACATTTGGACCATTAGACCCATTTGACATAGACATCGAAAGGACACTGCTCAATAATTATGTTCAACTGTGCTGGGCACGGATATAATGCATCATGATTGTGGAAAGTAATCAAAGATCAAATGTCAAATACAGATAAACTAATCACGTCCAAAGAAGAATTATTACTGCAGGTGGCCTATATCAAGTCATAAACAGATGAATCTCAAAAGCGCCGAAAATATAAGTTATGGTCAACTTCGTATATCAACTAGAATGATAAAGACAAGAATTTATGTACAAATGACCTAAAAGGGCACTGATAGAAGGAGTAAATTCAGATAAGGGCGTATAGACTTTGTAGTTTATGGGCATAAAATACATTAAGGGCATATCACTGATATCGATGAGAAAAACAAAGCCATTTATTTGGAACTTAATGACAAAATGTGGTGCACGTGTTCTTTTGTCGAATTGCCGCTCTGATAGAAACAAATTTTTATATAAAAATGATGAACGAAAGTCAATCGAAAGCAGTCAGTAGCCAGCAGTCTCAATCATGACTCGGAGGAGCTAAGTTCCTTGATACCGTGGTTACCGTTTTGCAAGTTGTCGCTAGACATTGCAAAAGTTAGTCTTCAGGCTGAAAGTGAAGCTCAATAGTTTTTGTAAAATTAAATTGTACAGTTGAAAGTTTTCTCAGTTTAAACCAGTCAGTTTGAAAGTGTCGCGAATTTCCAAACGAAGTGAAAAGTGAACCAGATACAAAATATGTAAGTTGCCCAAAACCAGTCTATATAAATGCCCGTAGGAAAATATTACAGATTATTGACCCAAAAGTTTAAAAGGCACCTGTTAGGGAATTATGCCATTCATATCAGAGGGTGTCGTTTGTTGGATAGTATAGCCAGGATTGTACTTGAATATATATTTAAGTATTTGACGTAGGATTTTCTGATTACAATGGTTCTTTCAGGAGTACTCATTAATCTTGATGATATTTCTATGTGTCAGTAGACCACCATATATATTTTTTGAATAAATACTTCTTGTTTATATTATGTTAATCGATGCCGTTGTTATTTCATCCGCCTGTAAAACTGAACCCTAAAAATATCTGTAGCTTACCACCTCACATATAGGACAAATCCGCTCGGCCTATCCAAAAATAATTGAACATCTTATCAACTAGTGAGGTGTACAGCACACAACAACATAGAGAGAAAGCTAAAGCAATTTACAAAGAACTCAATCAAAAAGCAGTCGAAATCAAGGAAAGAATAATCGAAAAACGTAATGAGAAGAGACAAGTGCCAATCACCTACAAAACGATTACCAACATCTATACAAAAACTACAGAGAAACGGAACAAATTACTACCCAGATTCACTCGAAAACTCGTGACATCGAATAATCCTGTCACTGTCAAGCTACCTAATACTTCCATTCACAAGAAAAACATCAAACACCAGTCCAAAAGAAGAACTGACCGTGAATCTTCATTGCAAATGGAATCCCGTGATGGGACAGGAAATCAAAATCCAGGACCTGAAAGACAACCCAGAAATTCTTCCCCACTAGCTGGGACAAGCAAAGATTCAAACTAGTTTACATGACTTTATACATTATTACAATCTTACACCGATAGCCATAGAAATAGACTCCTTGAGCAACCAATACGAAGAAGTCACTTAAGCCATCTTAGACGGACTGAGTCACCCATATTTTGAGAGTCTACAGAATTTTGACCAAGGATTACGATATCAGTTGGATGAAAGAGGCCTTATAAATGGTTTTGGTACCATTATCAAATCAATATCTGGAAATTCGGATCAAGAGGATGCCGAAAAATATGATAATGCCATAACAACCCTCCAAGGTTACCAAAAGAATATATTCCAACGACTTAACCAACATATTTCACTCACAACTCGACTTATTGAAAATTACCACAACATTGTCAGCTCGATAACTCATAATCAAGAAGTAATTGCCTTGGAAATCAATACAATCAGATCAGATCTTAACAAATTCATCTTCGAATTCGATGATTATATGCGAACAAGGAATGTCCTAGATCAAATAAACCTCTCGCTACAACTGATACTACAACTTCTCACCGATTTAGAAAATGCTATTACTTTTGCAAGAACCAATACTCTCCATAACAGTATCGTAAAGACCGATGAATTGAAATCGATAATCAAAATAATGCTTCAACACCACCAAAAAGGACAGCTGCTTTATACGAACGAAAAAGATTTGCTGAAATACTACGATATTATATCAATGGATGCTTATTACTCGAAATCAATGATCATTTTCATTTTACACTCTCCACTCCTAATCCCAGGATCGTTCATTCACTATCATTCATTTTCAATCCCTACTAGTAATCTCTCAACCATTATTCCACCTAAATCCTATCTGACAATGAATAGCGTACTCCAACAGTACACCGAGCAGCCCTGCCGAAAAATCGACTTTGGCTACCTTTTCCCGAATATACAGTACCGAACCCGTACACCAGATTGCATCACCCAGATTCTCCAACTCTCAGACGAAGTAGCCGAATGCAGACAAGTTCCGATATCGATCAATACTACCCTGATCGAACAGCTGACAGAAGCCCACTACATTGGTGTATTTCCACATTCAACGAAAGTTGCCACTAATTGCCAAGTCTCTAGCATATTAGTACTGCAAGGGACGTTCCTCATCGAGTTACCACCCGGCTGTGAATTTCACACCCCCGAAGACAGCCACCTGAATTCCAAATAAATGGTTCACGAAGAACCGCTTACCCTGCCGAGAATCAAAACCATCAATAGCAAGCCAACGAAGCATCTCAGCCCGATTCACCTAGAGAAAGTCGCCCTCGACGAACCGAATCCAGAACGAGTATAGTATATGTCATATTTGCATCTTCAAAGTGATATATTATAATGAATGTTCAGAACACATAATTATAATTACGTCAAAAAATGGATTAAAAAATTTTGTTCCAAATAAAATGGTAGTGTAATCGATCATAATATTTGTTTCATAATGGGTAACTCTAGAAACTATAAAGATACTTAATGATGAAGTCAAAATTATAGAAGTGAATAAATAAAAACTCAAAACCTACCTATAAATAATAACAAAAAATATTGAAACCTCAATCTATCTGTCTAGTAGGTATGTACAATACATTGATATTTTCACAGAATGAAACATTTGTTTTATAATAAGTACCTACCCAAAAAAATATTAAGATACTAATTAACGAAAACTCAAGATTTCAGAATAAAAAAGAAATGAAATTTATACCAACAGCTGCAATATTTTTCAATTTCTTCAAGCCAGGCAACCATTCCGTTATTCTGTTTTTTTTGTAGCCACCAAGTAGGTAATAGTCATTTTTCAAATCTGAAAATAATGTCAAGTATTGTTTTCAAATGTATGTATATGTTTTCAAATTCTTAGGTTATGTTAGGTTCTACAGAAATAAATTGAAAAATTCATTGATTACACTGCTTTGAAAGTTTTAAAATTTTTTCGACTCAGTATTATAGTATGAACTTATCTTTTTCAACTTCTGAAATCAATGTGATTTCTTAAACATTTGGAAGTGAATAATGAAGGTCAAGTGAATTGTCAAAAAAAAACATTTTCGTCACATTCATAATTTCTGAATTTTATATTGAAGCAAAAAGTTGAGAACTCATGCTACTTTGAATTAACAAATGATCTGAGAAAATTTAAATGTACCTATTCATACTGGAACTGATGGATTCAATCAAGGAAATAAACTTACCATTCGACCATTTGAAGTGTCAGTTATGAAGATATCATTGTTTTGTTGGCCTTGTTTTCTATCTAGCGCAAATTATATTTTAAGAAGGTTCTTGATCATATTCAATTTCATCAATACATATTCCTCGACCCTCCTGCCCGATACAAACAATATTTCAGATGCATCGAGAAAATATGAACCTTGATAGCAATATTCTATTGCCTGCAATTATTGAGAATATATTTTATTCAAATTATTGGGAAAAGTTTTCATTATTTTTCTCAAGGAATCAACTGGGCCCAAGAACTCTTCTTCCCTCTGACTGAAGGCAAGTCTTCATTTCCACTCAGTATATCCAAAACCTGTCCAGCCAACTTTATTTTCTTCAAGGCCCTGGTGAAGTCATCAAATAAATAGTGATATTTTTCATATACTTCTATAAATACCTTGATGATTCATAATTCCCAAATTATTCATCATTCAAATAAATGTATTGACTATTTTTTCATATAATCTGACCTAATTTTTGTTCAGGGCTTTTTGTTTAGGGCTTTGAAAAACTGATACCAGTCATGATTACATCAGGTAACTTCAAATAAAACACGAACCACCCTGAGTTTTGTTGATACATAGAAAATTGAGATCAGATTCATAAAAAAATTTCTCCAGAGAAGTTTTCGAATGACAAATATATGTTGATGAAAACAAAATCATTGGGGTTGACAACTCATTCAGATTTATATCCACTGATTAGAATATGGAAAGATTAATCTCCACATGAATAGATGAGTCTCACCTTCCTCATAAACAGTTGTAGCTACACTATATTATATCTTACAATTGGCTGCAAAAAGGATTCACCTCTTCTGGGTGCTCTTAAAAAATGTTATTGATTTAGTGATGGTCAGGCACTAAACTCAATTCATTTTTTCTTGAGGGTTGGCCAATTTTCATGGATTGTAGGCACTCCATATCAGCATCTTCAAAAAATATATTGCCACACAAACCATTTTCTGAATAATAGCAAAAATAATAAATTATTCTACATGCTTTTGCGTTGTCTCAAGGTCAGTACAAAAAGCGTCTGGCCACGTTTGGCGTCATGTGAATTCAATAATGGACTGGCACAAATCAAAAACTTTTGAATTTTGTAGCCTTCGATGTAGGTAGGTATTCAGACTATTCAGAGGGATAGGTTTTATTACATAAAATATGAGACAACAGCCTGATCGGCTCGCAACAGCCCAAACAAAAAAAACTCAGGTTAGGTGTGTCTTTTATGGTTGTGGAAATCATTGTCATCAAATAAGAATTCTGTTTATAACGATCCAATTTAACCAAACAGAAGTAGTCAGCACGTACGTAGTACTAGTTTTTTTTTGATTCAACGACGGAATCAAGCCAGAAAATGCCTATGAATGCGAGTTACAGTAATTGTTCACACCGAGGTTCACACATAGGTATCATTTTCTATTATATTATAACGTAACGTGTAGCTTACCTGATTCTATTTAGACGAATAATTGCTCACACTAGCACCAAAAATTGTACAAATAACCGTCCAACGCTGCGTTGTTGTGATCAAAATACAAGAACCATGGACGACCGCGCATCTGCATCTGCTTTTGCTTTGCATTTTATCAAGGTCAGTACAAGAAGCGTCTGGCGTCATGTGAATTCAATAATGGACTGGACCAAGCGGGCTCGGGCTCATGTCATCTAACGGGTATAGATATGATGGCGGGAACTTTGAAAATGAGAATTTTATGAGAATTTTCTACACTACAATGTGGAAGATATCATTTTTTGAAGAGGGTTACAGCGAATTCGATCGAAAATAACCTAGGTAATTCCATATGCATTCAGTATATTCATATCTTATACCTTTTCGATATGTAGTGAAAAGAAAATGTACCTATACACTCTAGAGTCTGAAGTGCGTACTAGTTTCTTGAATTGATTTATCTATTATTATTCAATTTATCGTTTTGTCTTGCCATTTCTTGAATGAAATAGGTTTTTTTTTCATCGGACGCATCAATGTAATAAAGGCGTAATAAAGACGTTTTATAGACACATCTGAAAGATGTAAAAAACCCAACGTTTTATTGACGCTGAGTATTGGTCATCAAATTATTCAGGATATTTTTCTACGAGAATTCATCACGATGTAGACGTCAAATACACCTTGATCGACCATCACTGTGCTGCCTGGGTGGTAGCTTTCAGTATCAAGACCTATATTATTATAAGTAGTAGACTAATCTTGAAAATATCAAGAACACTTTCGTAGCGACTATATAGTTCTCATAAACCTACAAGTTGAGTTGGGAAAAAAAATTCTGAAGCAACGAAATCTGCAAAATATACTATCTGATTTCTCGAATTTCATATACCTATTACATAAGTTGGTTGTGGATTGATGCCCTTGAAATCGCCTGAAACTTATTGATCCCCAACTATATAGTCACCATATAAGTTATTATGTATATTTATGGTCGAAGGATTGTTATTCATGATTTTAATAAGGAACTTCATATCAGTTCACCTAGTAAATGTATCGAGTGTGTTGCTCGTGAATTATAGCCATAGACGTCTAACGAATGGTACTCACAAGAAATAATCATCATCATATATTCAGTCATGTATATGATCGACTTCTGAATGCTGACCTCGCTTTTCCAATTCCCAATACCGCTAGCCCGCTAGGTACTTCAGAGTTAGAGACCAAACTACCAAAAGTCAAAACTTGTGCGAGGTGAAGAAGAGCGGAACCCTACAGCTTATAGTGCATTCCAAACCACACTAAGACGTCGGTCGAAACGACGACACGATCAAAACCGTGAACCAGTTATTTTTATAACATGATACACTTCTAACAGGACTCAAAACACTATGACCGAACAACTGTCGCTAGTGGGGGCTTTGGCTATACTCGCCCCTATGAAACCTCAAATCTGATGACCTTTATTCTTGGTATATCACCTAAACAATGTAATAATTTGATATTTGGTAGAAATCGTTAAAAAAAATTTGCTGCCATTCAATAACATATCAAATATATTCGTTTTCAATATTCAATATTACCATAATTCGAGAGATATTTTCATGACCGAAAAATCGTTATCGGGGATTGAACATGACATGAGTTTGATATGTATTGGCATATATATCAAGTCACGGATATGATCGACCTTCAACGTCTAATGCAGGATAGAAAACATCATTTTTCGATTATTGAATTGATTATCTTTGGAAAGTGTTGCCGAAGCATCTAAACAATGTAATAATACGATATTTTGCCCGTGATTTCTAGAACGTTTTCTTGATGATATTCGATAAATCATCGAAAATATACGTTTTCAATCGATCTTCGATATTATCATCAAATAAGGGGTATATTTATGATGAAAAAATCGTGATCGAACATTTCGATCAAGACATAAGTTTGAAGTCATACGACAAATGACTGAACTGTGTTGATCATATATTGGCATAAATTCAGTCATGGATGTGATCGACTTTCTGCGTCTAACGCGGTACAGAAAAAACATATTTTTTCCATCATCGAATTGATTATCTTTGAAAAAAGATGATGGAAAAAATATGTTTTTTCTGTACCGCGTTAGACGCAGAAAGTCGATCACATCCATGACTGAATTTATGCCAATATATGATCAACACAGTTCAGTCATTTGTCGTATGACTTCAAACTTATGTCTTGATCGAAATGTTCGATCACGATTTTTTCATCATAAATATACCCCTTATTTGATGATAATATCGAAGATCGATTGAAAACGTATATTTTCGATGATTTATCGAATATCATCAAGAAAACGTTCTAGAAATCACGGGCAAAATATCGTATTATTACATTGTTTAGATGCTTCGGCAACACTTTCCAAAGATAATCAATTCAATAATCGAAAAATGATGTTTTCTATCCTGCATTAGACGTTGAAGGTCGATCATATCCGTGACTTGATATATATGCCAATACATATCAAACTCATGTCATGTTCAATCCCCGATAACGATTTTTCGGTCATGAAAATATCTCTCGAATTATGGTAATATTGAATATTGAAAACGAATATATTTGATATGTTATTGAATGGCAGCAAATTTTTTTTAACGATTTCTACCAAATATCAAATTATTACATTGTTTAGGTGATATACCAAGAATAAAGGTCATCAGATTTGAGGTTTCATAGGGGCGAGTATAGCCAAAGCCCCCACTAGCGACAGTTGTTCGGTCATAGTGTTTTGAGTCCTGTAAGAAGTGTATCATGTTATAAAAATAACTGGTTCACGGTTTTGATCGTGTCGTCGTTTCGACCGACGTCTTAGTGTGGTTTGGAATGCACTATAAGCTGTAGGGTTCCGCTCTTCTTCACCTCGCACAAGTTTTGACTTTTGGTAGTTTGGTCTCTAACTCTGAAGTACCTAGCGGGCTAGCGGTATTGGGAATTGGAAAAGCGAGGTCAGCATTCAGAAGTCGATCATATACATGACTGAATATATGATGATGATTATTTCTTGTGAGTACCATTCGTTAGACGTCTATGGCTATAATTCACGAGCAACACACTCGATACGTTTACTAGGTGAACTGATATGAAGTTCCTTATTAAAATCATGAATAACAATCCTTCGACCATAAATATACATAATAACTTATATGGTGACTATATAGTTGGGGATCAATAAGTTTCAGGCGATTTCAAGGGCATCAATCCACAACCAACTTATGTAATAGGTATATGAAATTCGAGAAATCAGATAGTATATTTTGCAGATTTCGTTGCTTCAGAATTTTTTTTCCCAACTCAACTTGTAGGTTTATGAGAACTATATAGTCGCTACGAAAGTGTTCTTGATATTTTCAAGATTAGTCTACTACTTATAATAATATAGGTCTTGATACTGAAAGCTACCACCCAGGCAGCACAGTGATGGTTGATCAAGGTGTATTTGACGTCTACATCGTGATGAATTCTCGTAGAAAAATATCCTGAATAATTTGATGACCAATACTCAGCGTCAATAAAACGTTGGGTTTTTTACATCTTTCAGATGTGTCTATAAAACGTCTTTATTACGCCTTTATTACATTGATGCGTCCGATGAAAAAAAAACCTATTTCATTCAAGAAATGGCAAGACAAAACGATAAATTGAATAATAATAGATAAATCAATTCAAGAAACTAGTACGCACTTCAGACTCTAGAGTGTATAGGTACATTTTCTTTTCACTACATATCGAAAAGGTATAAGATATGAATATACTGAATGCATATGGAATTACCTAGGTTATTTTCGATCGAATTCGCTGTAACCCTCTTCAAAAAATGATATCTTCCACATTGTAGTGTAGAAAATTCTCATAAAATTCTCATTTTCAAAGTTCCCGCCATCATATCTATACCCGTTAGATGACATGAGCCCGAGCCCGCTTGGTCCAGTCCATTATTGAATTCACATGACGCCAGACGCTTCTTGTACTGACCTTGATAAAATGCAAAGCAAAAGCAGATGCAGATGCGCGGTCGTCCATGGTTCTTGTATTTTGATCACAACAACGCAGCGTTGGACGGTTATTTGTACAATTTTTGGTGCTAGTGTGAGCAATTATTCGTCTAAATAGAATCAGGTAAGCTACACGTTACGTTATAATATAATAGAAAATGATACCTATGTGTGAACCTCGGTGTGAACAATTACTGTAACTCGCATTCATAGGCATTTTCTGGCTTGATTCCGTCGTTGAATCAAAAAAAAACTAGTACTACGTACGTGCTGACTACTTCTGTTTGGTTAAATTGGATCGTTATAAACAGAATTCTTATTTGATGACAATGATTTCCACAACCATAAAAGACACACCTAACCTGAGTTTTTTTTGTTTGGGCTGTTGCGAGCCGATCAGGCTGTTGTCTCATATTTTATGTAATAAAACCTATCCCTCTGAATAGTCTGAATACCTACCTACATCGAAGGCTACAAAATTCAAAAGTTTTTGATTTGTGCCAGTCCATTATTGAATTCACATGACGCCAAACGTGGCCAGACGCTTTTTGTACTGACCTTGAGACAACGCAAAAGCATGTAGAATAATTTATTATTTTTGCTATTATTCAGAAAATGGTTTGTGTGGCAATATATTTTTTGAAGATGCTGATATGGAGTGCCTACAATCCATGAAAATTGGCCAACCCTCAAGAAAAAATGAATTGAGTTTAGTGCCTGACCATCACTAAATCAATAACATTTTTTAAGAGCACCCAGAAGAGGTGAATCCTTTTTGCAGCCAATTGTAAGATATAATATAGTGTAGCTACAACTGTTTATGAGGAAGGTGAGACTCATCTATTCATGTGGAGATTAATCTTTCCATATTCTAATCAGTGGATATAAATCTGAATGAGTTGTCAACCCCAATGATTTTGTTTTCATCAACATATATTTGTCATTCGAAAACTTCTCTGGAGAAATTTTTTTATGAATCTGATCTCAATTTTCTATGTATCAACAAAACTCAGGGTGGTTCGTGTTTTATTTGAAGTTACCTGATGTAATCATGACTGGTATCAGTTTTTCAAAGCCCTAAACAAAAAGCCCTGAACAAAAATTAGGTCAGATTATATGAAAAAATAGTCAATACATTTATTTGAATGATGAATAATTTGGGAATTATGAATCATCAAGGTATTTATAGAAGTATATGAAAAATATCACTATTTATTTGATGACTTCACCAGGGCCTTGAAAAAAATAAAGTTGGCTGGACAGGTTTTGGATATACTGAGTGGAAATGAAGACTTGCCTTCAGTCAGAGGGAAGAAGAGTTCTTGGGCCCAGTTGATTCCTTGAGAAAAATAATGAAAACTTTTCCCAATAATTTGAATAAAATATATTCTCAATAATTGCAGGCAATAGAATATTGCTATCAAGGTTCATATTTTCTCGATGCATCTGAAATATTGTTTGTATCGGGCAGGAGGGTCGAGGAATATGTATTGATGAAATTGAATATGATCAAGAACCTTCTTAAAATATAATTTGCGCTAGATAGAAAACAAGGCCAACAAAACAATGATATCTTCATAACTGACACTTCAAATGGTCAAATGGTAAGTTTATTTCCTTGATTGAATCCATCAGTTCCAGTATGAATAGGTACATTTAAATGTAATAATACGATATTTTGCCCGTGATTTCTAGAACGTTTTCTTGATGATATTCGATAAATCATCGAAAATATACGTTTTCAATCGATCTTCGATATTATCATCAAATAAGGGGTATATTTATGATGAAAAAATCGTGATCGAACATTTCGATCAAGACATAAGTTTGAAGTCATACGACAAATGACTGAACTGTGTTGATCATATATTGGCATAAATTCAGTCATGGATGTGATCGACTTTCTGCGTCTAACGCGGTACAGAAAAAACATATTTTTTCCATCATCGAATTGATTATCTTTGAAAAAAGATGTTGGCAATATTGTCTAAACAAGGTAATGATTCGATATTTTGCCAGTGATTACTGGAACGTTTTCTTGATGATATTCGATAAAACATCGTAAATATACGTTTTCGATCGATCTTCAATATTATCATCATATAACGGATGTATCTATTTCCTATATTACTTATGTACATCACTTCTCTCGAAACGAATATTTCATCACTCATCGAGTATAAGTTTATTTCACCTAAATTATAATTTATGATCAAAGAATCGTAATCGAAAATTTTTATCAAAAACTTGACATAAGTGTGTTGATCGTTAATTGGCATATATTCAGTCTCGAATATGATCGAATTTCAACGTTTAACGCGGTATACAAAAATACATATATTTTCAATTTCTAAATTGGTCGTCTTTGAAAAGTCATCCTTGCAATATCATCTAAACAATTCAATTGATACGATACGTTTCCCGCAATTTCTGGAAAGTTTTTGATAATATTCGATAAAATATCGGAAAATTCAATTGATCTTCAATATTATCATCATGTAAGGGATGTATTCATGATTAGAGAATCGTGATCGAAGATATTTCATTCAAGAACTCGACATAGCCTGATGTCATATTATGGCAAACGTCTGTAGTGGGTTGATCATAATTTAGCATTTATTCAGTCATGGATATGATCGTTTCTCGACGTCAAACGCGGCATAGAAAAAACATCAGTTTTCAATCCTTAAGTTGATCGTCTTCAAACAAACATTTTTGCAATATCATCTGAACAATGTAATGATTCGATATTCTGGAATTTTTTCTTGATGATGATATTTTTTCTTGATGATATTCGATAAAGTATCGAAAATATACGTATTCATTCGATCTTCAATATTATCATCATATAAGGAATGTATTCATGATCAAAGAATCGTGATCGAAGATTTCAATCAAGAACTTGATATAAGTTTGATGTCATATGGCAAACGTCTGGAGTGTGTTGATCATAAATTGGTATATATTTAGTCATGGATATGATCGTTTTTCGACGTCAAACGCGGTAGAAAAAAATTTGACATTTTTCAATCCTTAAATCGATCGTCTTCAAAAAAAATATTTTTGCAATATCATCTAAACAATGTAATGATTCGATATCCTGCCCGTTATTTCTGGAATTTTTTCTTGATGATATTCGATAAAATATTGAAAATATACGTATTCATTCGATCTTCAATAATATCATCATATAAGGGATGTATTCATGATCAAAGAATCGTGATCGAAGATTTCAATCAAGAACTTGTCATAAGTTTGATGTCATATGGCGAATGTCTGGAGTGTGTTGATCATAAATTGGTATATATTCAGTCATGGATATGATCGTATTTCGATGTCTAACGCGGTATAGAAAAAACTACATTTTTCAATCCTTAAATTGATCGTCTTCAAAAAAACATTTTTGCAATATCATCTAAACAATGTAATCGATATCCTGTCCGTAATTTCTGGAATTTTGTCTTGATGATATTCGATGAAATATCGAAAATGTACGTATTCATTCGATCTTCAATATTATCTTCATATAAGGGATGTATTCATGATCAAAGAATCGTGATCGAAGATTTAAATCAAGAACTTGACATGAGTTTGATGTCATATGGCAATCGTCTGGAGTGTGTTGATCATAAATTGTTATATATTCAGTCATGCATATGATCGTTTTTCGACGTCAAACGCGGTATGGAAAAAACATCATTCTTCAATCCTTAAATTGATCGTCTTCAAACAAACATGTTTGCAATATCATCTGAACAATGTAATGATTCGATATCCTGCCCGTCATTTCTGGAATTTTTTCTTGATGATATTCGATAAAATATCGAAAATATACGTATTCATTCGATCTTCAATATAACCATCATATAAGGGATGTATTCATGATCGAAGAATCGGAGATTGGAGAAAGATAATATTTTTTGGGGAGAGCTGGTCACGTCGCTTGGAAGAACTCGATGATACTGATAGGTTTGAAGTGGGTGGCACCCTTTTATGCTGAATTACCAAACCCATTCAACGTTTCTTCAAGTCCAAGTGCAAAGTACTTTTCTCTCCTCGAAAATTCACAGGTCCGAGATCTTGATCCAATACTCTAACACTGATGTTGGTGATCTCTGTCAAGTCACTTCTCACAGGTAAATAGATGGGGGTATTGGGACGTTAGTTGATTGCGTATCCAGGATCGACTGTAATGAGAAATCTCTATAAAGTATGGGCCGGTCTGTTCCCGTAGAAGGCTCCTCTGGTAATGTTGCAATCGAAATGTAAGCTAGATACTTTAAGAATATTCACTGGTCGATCTGAAGAGTGAACTATACCAGGCTCCAAGATCCTTTTCGAAAATCCTAATAATTTTCCGAAACTATTATCGTTTTCGAAACTGATGGCGTGCAATCGACTATAGATTTCACACTCTAAGGTGTTGTTGTTTGGTTTCAATGAGAAATCTGTATTATTCAAATGCTCCTGAATATAACTTTAAATGTTTTCAATCTCTAAACAACTTGTTGGTAGCTTGATTTCCCTCAATATTGAACGATTATTATTTTCGTAGTAGCAAAATTTTTCACCGTCGATGTTTGGTATGGAATGGTAAGTATGAAAGCCTAGTACAGCTATGTAATAACTCTTCCTGGGATGTAGTATGATCGGTGTGGAAGGGGTGAAAGAGAACTTGTTGGTAGTACTAGTCAGCGTGAGCAGCTGAGACATTACTGATGACATTACCAGTGGTACAGGAATATTTATAATGAAACCATCATCGACATAACCTCATATTATTTATTAATAGATTACGGCCCCTCTTCATTTCAAAAAATAAATACAACCGTGACAATCATACTGTGAACTGACAGGTCCATCCACATGTGTTTGAGCATATGGCCTATTTTAATGAATGTAACATGGTAGACGAATTCTCAAATCAAAATTACACTGATAATCGTTTGGTAATTTATGCCAAACATTCAACAATTCCCATGGTCTAGCATGTTGCATCAAATATTTGATTGAAAATTCTTTCAATTCATCTTCGGAAAAGTCTTGCAACCTCTTCTCACCATGTAGGAATGCTAAAACGGCTTCCATTATTGTACAAAAATTTCAAGCAGAGATGTCCACAGTTGAACTGATTATAGTTTTGAAACTGATCGTTGTTGTAGTATAGTTTGATTTTACCTAGATATCGGACAAGTTCTTTCGGTGGTTTCAGACATCCAAATGAATCAAAATACTCAACGACGTCATTTATCTTTCTATAAGCTAGGTACCCAATGAGTGCCTTGATTCTTCGACATATCTGAATTTAGAATTGCAGTTTCACGTTGACGAGGACCACTACTTGGCAAATTGTCTCGCATGAAAACGCCTCGAAAATGTGGTATCTTCAAGAATTTCACATACTCTAACAACTCGGTATCGTTCAACGGTCTATTGGGTAGCTTCATTGGGAGTTTGTTTTGTTGTTTTAAATATAAACCAAAGCCTCCTTTGGCGTTTTTACGTAAGTACAGCCCTTCACCAATAGCTTTCATGGCTTTATTGTGTCGATGATCTTCTTCCAATTTCTTTTTCGCATTCCTCGCATCGATAATTGTCTTCGCTATCGCACCACTTCCCTCTGCAATGCTACCGAGACCACCAAGGGTTGCAGAATTGGCAATAGTGGTAGAATACTTCCATATTTTGCATTGAAAGGTATGATGCGTGGTATTCTGATTTTCTTTTTTCCACCAGCTTGCTTAATGACAAGTCTAGCAGCTTTCAGAGCAATCGAAGCAGTCTTCTTCAGATTGGTCGGGGGATTCTTCTTCAAAGATTTTCCAATTTTACCCACGATATGTCTTTGGAATGAGCATCCCATACCAAGCTTACGTTTCGCTTTCATTCCGGGAGTAACTAATAAGGCTGCAGCTCTCTCACCAAACTTGGCGTCTGCTGATTCCACTAGTTGCCAAGCAGCGTCTTCCAATACTGAATCGTCTTTGTGACGATCTCCCAGAGACTTGTGCTGCGAGTATGCAATGTCGTGCTGTTTGCATGCAGCATCTAGAGGATTAATGCCAGTATCTCCACGAGCCAATCGTTTTTGTAGTTCAGTTCCAGCTGTAAAATAAATGAAATATTAGTGATTGTTTCCATCGTCCAGTAATCTGACTCACGCCCACAATACTGATAGCCTCCGGGTAAATGGAGCTCGAAAGGTAACTTGTTTATCATGGAATTCAAAACACCTTCTGCCTCGTACGAAGAAATTGAAACTGATAAAGTGTAACGCCAATAATGACACAATATGAATGTCATTCAACAGTCGTTACCTATTGAAAATTCAGACTTTCACACATCACCAACGACCCTTGGTAAACATGGTGAATTATTGCCCAATTCATTTCGGGCAATAGTATGTGGGCCAAGTGGTTGTGGTAAGATGAACGTCATGTTGTCAGTAATTTCCAATCCAAATGGTGCGAAATTCGAAAATGTTCACGTGTACTCCAAGTCATTGTATCAACCAAAATATCAACTACTCCAAGAGGAATTGAATGGAGTGAAAGAAGTTGGCTACTTCTCATTCAAGGATAATGATGAGATCATAAGTCCATCAGATGCAAAACCCAACTCTATATTCCTATTCGATGATGTAGCGTGTGATTCCTAACAGAAAAGCCGGGAATATTTTTCAATGCGTAGACACAAGGATATTGATGCTGCCTACCTTTGTGAGACCTACTCAAAAATACCTTTAACAGCTCATACGAGACAACTGTAACCTGATTGTACTGTTCAAATAAGATGAAATCAATTTGAAGCACGTATTTGATGAACACGTATCTCCAGACATGAGTTTCGAAGACTTCAAATGCTTGTGTTCGAAATGTTGGAATGTTGCATATGGTACTTTTGTGATTGTCAGAGATTTTGATGTAAATGATGGTAGATATCGTCAAGGGTTTGATTAATATAAAAAAATATAAGTATCAAACATCATCAGATCATTCTCCATCATGATGTCATCAAGTCGTGTTGGCACATACAAATACAGAAAGCGCAGCAAAGTGATTGGACATGCTGCCTCCCCCACTGATTTGAACATAGACGATCAAATAGCTGCACGCAAACGCAAAATTGCAGAGCTCATCCGTTCAATTAAGAAAAAGTACTTGGCATTAAAACTCATTTCGGAACCACTACATTGTAGATTGTCGAATCCTCAAAGATCAATAATGCATTGGGAAGTATAAAAAAAAAGGAGAATCACCTGAACTAAAGGAAGAAGAAGAAGAGGTAGAAGAAAAGGAAAGGAGAGGACAAGAACAAACACTATTTCTCCCAATGGAAGAAGTAGGGAAAATAAGTGCGAGCACGAGTTGACGAGATGATGATGACGAAGTATTTCGCGAAAATATACCTGAACAAAATAATACAGATAATGTTATGGATGAATATCTAGATCAATATCCAGTCATGTCACATCCATATATCAAAGATCATTGGTCATATAGTGAAAAAATAGATACAATGTATGGACCAACATTAAAATGGTATCTAGGAACACAAGAACTTGACTTCGATAAAAGGACTGGCTTCATCAAGATTGGAGGTAAACAGATACGAGGAACCCCAGGACTGTATAAGCTCATCTTCTATGATGATCCTACGGGTTTTAATGAAGAAGATGTGCAAGCTTTCAATGAGCTATTGAAATTAAGTGATCGTTATATCAATAAAGATGGAAGACTTAAAGGTTCTACGAGACAGAAATCATAAAACCACTCATAATGGAGTTGCGAAAAGGTAGAAGACGTTCAACGACTGGTAATGGTTTGAAATTAACGTACAATGAAAAACCGGTGGAGTATATTTATTAGGATGATCCAAATAAACTCGTTGATCGTTTGAAGCTGTTGATAGCTTCCAAGGCAGTTGGAAACACCTCACTCGATGATGAAATAGTTTTTATAATCAATGAACTTCGGGAAGCTGGCTATATACACTATAGTGAACATATGTCAACGAAAAAGTATGTAGATGATGTGATTTCACATATCAAATCTGATTTCAAGTTGGATATTGATTATTATACTAAAAAACTGCGAGAAGTACTCGATGGAAAAGTGACTAGAGTTGAAATTGATGAGCTCAATACAAAATTGAATGAATTGATTAGTGGTCACGCAAACAGTACCACAAACCGCCTTGATGCACTACAAAGTCAAATGACAAATGCCTTGAGTAATATCGAAGGATCAATGAATAAACTGAATAGTAAAAATATTCATCGATAGTATGGATATTGATAACAGACAAGATTCAACTCGTTGATGAGCTTCATGCGCCAGCCCGCAAGACTTACCCTAGACGACGAACCATCATCAAGGGCTTATACTATTTATGGCAAATGGATTTGGCCGAAATTAGACCTTATGCACACCAAAATAAAGGTTTCAAAATGATTTTGGTAGTTATAGACTGTTTTTCTAAATACCTATGGACACGCCAACTCAAAACTAAGACGGGTGAAGAGATCACTAAATCTTTTGCGAATATACTGCACCAAGCTAATCGTGTACCAAAAAATCTGCAATCATATCAAGGAACGAAATTTTTCAATAGCAAATTTCAGACCTTGATGAAGAAATATAATATAAACAACTATCATACATTCACTGTAAAAAAAGCTGCCATTGCTGAACGGGTGATGAGAACACTCAAAAATAAACTCTACAAGTATTTCAGTCTGAATGGAAAATACAGATGGATTGATATATTGCCAAAAATTACTAAAAAATATAATGACACCAAGCACAGTAGGACTAGATTGAAACCTTCTGAAGTAAACAAGTCCAACGAAAAAGAGATTTTACGTCGGAGATATAGTCATTTGAAAATTGCTGGTCCACGTTAGCTCAAATTTGGTGATATCATGCGGATATCCAAGTCTAAACATATTTTAGAAAAAGGGTACACGCCAAATTGGACGACAGAGTTATTCAAAATCATTCAATTTAAAATAACCAATCCTGTAACATACTTACTCGAAGACATGCATGGTCAGCCAATCAGCTGTGCTTTTTGTGAGGAGTGTGTAGCCGTAACGTTTCCATGTGGTGATTACTGCAAAGTTACACAGATGGTTCAAGGTGAAGTTAAATCCCTCATGGTGAGCAAATTTGGTGTTGAATTCTACATCGATGATAGAGATGCCAATCAAATCCTCGAAGTCAATCGAGGTGTAGTGATCCATCGAGTGGCCATGTTAGAGAACATAAATTTCAGTGCTTATTTTCATAATGTTGTAGATGTAATCAGATCTAGTTTCCATGATGATGGAAATAGTTGTTTAGATGTTTTGTATGCATTATGTGAAATGTCGAATTGTGGCTTATTACGTAATGCATTGAGAGAATATTTGTTTTTCTATGAAAGCAATGTTCTGAAATATTTTAAATGAAGGAAAAATTATATTCCATAGTGTTTCATTTGAAGAAAGATATACATGTCTAACAAACATCAGCTATATAGATAAAAAAAGAAATCAAATATAGACAAAGTAAAGTGGAGCTGGTATATGTGAATTTAACAGAAAAGAGTAAATTTTATTCAGGAAAATTATGTATAAAAACATCAGCTATATATTATAGATTACATACATTATAAATATATCCATATCAAAACTAAAAGTAATAAAATAATTGGGTAGATATAAATAAGTTATATCACGAGATGAACTGCAAAGTAATATGTAAACGACCGATGACACCGACATTGAACTCCTGATCTGCAGTGTCATGGCTATTTCCCAGAAGCCGCCTAGGGTTAAGATACATTTTATCATTTCAATATTTTATAATTATTGTTAGTCTGAATTCAGAGTTCGAATTGTTCACTTGACATAAAATAAATTGTTTTTAGAAAGTAACTTTGATCAGAAGGTTATTCAAGTGGCGCAGTCGGTAAGATAGGTCGATCAACGATTAGTGAATATAACAAGTTGATTCGTTTCAACGATTTATCGACCTATTCGAAAAATCGGTGGGCGTACGGCAGAAAATCCAGTCAGATGAACTGAGTAGCTTGACGAGAAGAATCCGTTCGTTTCCAAACATCAGCAACTGAGAAGTATAATCGCTGTTTCTTCCTGGCCTGCCTGGCCCTGGACAAATGAAGTGGATTTGCATTTTGCTGTAAGTATCTATGTCATATAGAGGTTTTCAAGATCAGTACGATACGGAAAATTCTGAAACTTCGAACATTCAAGTAATTCTGATTCGGACTCAAACCTCCAAGAATACCCCTCGAATCGCTCGAGATCACCAAATTCAATTAAACCATCCCAATTATTTCCTGAAAATAATACGTCCCAAACAAATAACACAATGGCTGTGTTGAAACAAAAATATTTCAATATGATTCCTGATTTCCACGGTGAAATGGAATTATTACCGAGATTCATAGAAGTCTCCGAGAAACTAGTAACCAGGTTTTATGATGTTGAAGATGTTGATGATTTTCAGAATGAATATCTGATGTCAAGTATCCTAGCCAAAGTAAAAGGCGATGCCGCTTTGAGAATATCGTCCTGTATCCAGAAATATCACGAAAGTAAAACCAACCATAGAGGCTTGGATGAAACAGAAAAACGCATTAAAACATCTTACTATTGGCCGAATCAAGAAAGATTATTACAAAATTTCATCAACGAATGTGAAACTTGTTTAATTACGAAATATGAAAGAAAACCATCAAAATTAGAATTCAATATTACACCTACACCTGTTGATCCCTTCGAAATATTGCACATTGATAGCATAACTTTAGAAAACGCCAAATTTTTGACTATCATCGATTCCTTCTCAAAATGTACCCAAGCATATAAATTGGATTCAGCCAAAGGTTTAGAAGAAGAATAAATTGATTAAATATTTCACACATCATCGAATACCAGATCAAATAGTTTCTGATAATGGATTAGAATTCAAGAATTCGTTAGTGAAAGAATTACTCGAAATACATAAGGTCAAAATTCATTTCATAAGTTCCCAACACCCTGAATCTAATGGACTCATAGAAAGATTCCACTCGACCCCCGTAGAGCATATTCGACTACTCAATAATCAACAAGAAAATAAAGATGATTTAATTGAATCAAAAGTGAATTATGCCCTACATACATACATGCATACAACAACACTGTTCATTCTGCAACAAATATGAAACCTTACGAAATAATCACTGGTCATTTAGAAACGTAACGTCCGTTCAACATTGATATAGAAAAACAACTAGTAAATAATTATATTTCCACTCATGAGGATAAAATGAAATTGTTGTACGAAAAATTGAATAATGACTTACAAGAAAGCAAAGAGAGTGTTATTCAAAAAGCTAATAAAGATAAAGAACCGATTTCCGAAATTCCAGAAGTAGTTTATGTCCAAAATAAGCAAAAGCAAAGAAAGAACTCGAATAAATTTATACGTGAAACTATCAAAAGTGTAAATCCAGAACTTAAAACAGCAAAAAATGACCCAACACACAAGAATACTGTAGACAAAATTCATCTTTCAAATATTGAAAGACCCAGACGTAAAATTAAAGCAAAAACTCTTTCAGATCCTTCTTTTTCTACTTCGGAGACGCAACAGATATAGAAAACATCACACAAAACTTGGGAATCCTTCCAATCAAGCTGGGTCCCGCGAAACTTCAAAGAACGGAACATACTTTCACCCACTTTTATGATATCAAGCCGCTTCTCGATGAATACAACAATCTGAACACTCAGTATGACAACGTTTACGAGAATCTCAAGAATAACTCAATCTAAGCCAGATCTGTAGAAAATTATGCCACTATCGTAGAATACACACGAGCCAGTATCAAGGAGAAATTCGATATCATTCAAATACATACTTCAAAACCTATAAATAAAAGAGGACTAATTAATGGTTTAGGATCAATTCTAAAAGGTCTAACTGGAAATCTCGACGCTGAAGATGGCGAGAGAATCAATAATATTTTAGATCACTTGAAATTGAATCAAATGAATCTTCAAGAACAAATAAGGAACCAATACAGTTTGAATGCACAAATTGTCCAAACATTTAATGATACAGTTCGAGACATTTAACACAACGGACTTGAACCAAGAATTTTACAAGTGAAAACGATTATGAAGGAAGAAATACAACATCAACATATTCTATACGCTAAGGATATTTTGAATCAGATTATCATTCTTCTGAATGGTATTCTCAACATTTTGCAAGACATAGGAAACTTATTAACTTTTTGCAAACTCAGAACTATGCATCCTAGTATTATGAAACCGAAAGATCTGTTTCTCGAACTTGAAAAAATCTCATCATACTATAAAAATCAACTCCAGTTCGAATTGTCCTATGAAAACATTATAGATTTTGAATCGATTATAGATGTGAAATGTAAAGTAGAAAACGATAAAATTTATTATTTCCTATCAATTCCTATCGATTTTGAAACATCATTTGACCTCTACTATCTACTTCTTATACCTACAAAACACGAATCAGAATTCCTTATCATTCCAAATTCAAATTATTTATTGAAATCGACAGATAATTCAATGAAAGCCCTAAATGACAGATGTTCCCAAGGTAATATATTCCACTGTCCGAACCATTTCTTGAGGAATAAAAGAAAACCTGTGAAGAACAGATTATTCTCGAAGAAAACACTAGCAACTGTCAGTATAGCCGATTGGAAATCTCACAAAACCAAATAGAGAGGATACCGGAAATCGGCGAATATTTAGGAGTATTTCCACAAGAAGAGAGATTAAAATTTCAGTGCGACAAAGAAATAAAAACCGAAAACTTAGCAGGAGTTCACCTGTTCAGAAATTCAAAATGTAAACTATTGTTCCACGGACAAGAAATTGTTTTCCAAGAAAAAATATGGGACGCCTCTGTTGGCAAGCAAATTGATGTTCAACTTGGAAAATGGAAATTTCACAGATTTCAAGATCAACCTGAAGACGCTCAAAATTACAGAAATTTCAAATAACCGAATTATCCCAACAGTGATCCAAGACTTTAATTATCATAAACCGAGCATTTGCACAATCTTCCTGTACATCGGTGTTCCCGTGATAGGCACGATTTTCTTTTGGCTACGTTCGGAGAAAAACACGACGAATTAACTTGAAGACGCAGATCATATACCAGAGGTCATTCCTCGTGAAAGAAAAGTGAACCTTCCAGAGGAAGCTTCATTCTAATGGGGGGAGAGTTATATCACAAGATGAAATGCAAAGTAATATGTAAACGACCGATGACAGCGACATTGAACTACTGAGTCTGCAGTGTCACCGCTATTTCCCAGAAGCCGCCTAGGGTTACGATACTCTAGATTCAGAGTTCGAATTGTTCACTTGACATATAATGAATTGTTTTTAAAAAGTAACTTCGATCAGAAGGTTATTTAAGTTATATGTATTTACAGAGTTTCATAGAAACAATAGAGAATGCTATTTATTCCGAAAATTCTTCGTCAGGCGGATCTGACACCATGGGAGTTTGGGTGATGGAGAAATGTCCAAAAGGAAGGGTATCATGTGAATTTGGGAGTAGATGTCGTTTACTATGATACGTACTAAGTGCAATTTTTGACTGTTCGATGCTGAATACTTCATGCGCTTAGGAACGGATTGTTCGTCGGGTAACGATTTGTTCCTTCGATTCCTTTAGACTTGTTACATAATCATCAAAAGTTATCTTATTCTTGACTACATTATGCTCAATCCCTTTAGATTTTTTGGTTTCTTTACCCCCCTGCACCTTGTAGGCATACATTTTTGAACGTAAGCCTACAAAGTGCGTAATAATGTTCGAATTTGCTTCATCCTTCATTTTTCCAATTACTTATTTATTTACTTGCGGAATTTCGGAAAAATTGTCTGAAGGATAGTCGAGGTATCGAATTCATTCAGATTGGTTTTTAAAAGTTCTTCATACACATCATCACAACCAAGTTCGTAAAGTATATGTGTACAGTAACTTACAATTTTCCACTCCCATCGTAGGTAGCATGAAATCATAATGGAAGTTGTACATACGAGTCTTGAATAAGTCCAGTATAGTCATTCCAACATAGAGAGGTTTTTTGAAGAATATTTTACCCAGCTCGATAGCCACCATATTATAATTTATACATTTATAATTCAACAATGCTTTGTTTGCGGATGTTTTTCATGGTCTTACCGAACACCGCATTGTTCATAAGCTTGTACAATTTTTTTTTTAAAGTATTGGTGGCTGCAGTTCCCAATCTAGTGTTGAGATCAATGTGCCGACTATTTTAATTCAACCACAAACCATTGGCTATAGCTTGTTTCAAATTTGCGTAATGCAATATGTATTGCTGCTTATGATGTAATGTCGTCATAATTTTGCCAATTTTGAGCCAGGAGGTTTACGATGTTCTGAACAGAACGGGTAATCTTTATGTAGATCGTGCAGATGTTCGAAGTACTCTAGGTTAACTGGTAGTATATACCGTTGTGGTACATCGTCAGGAATATATGTAACATCTATGTTGGTATCTGTCCATTCAAACCCTTCAAAAGAAAGGGGTTTAGACATTGCCCATCCATACAGATTGTTGACATCCAAATAGAGAAAATGTTTTGAAAGTTCCGTAGGATCGTATGTTGGCACTTATTAATGATTAGCCTCGGAAAACCTGTTGCTGCAAACTGAAATGCCGCCTCTTATGACCTTTTCAATGAACATAAGCATATCAACGATTTTCAAAATTTGTTATTCACATTTCGTGAATTTCAACAAATAATCCCACGTTTAGCCAGGAAGGGTGTAATACCATGCGGGATCTAAGCCGTATGTTTCCAAAGCAGCTTCCCTAAAATTTTCCATGACGTCTGCCAGCAGAAGAATATCTGTCTTCATATAAAGATCGCTATATTGACCTAGAGTCTTGATATTGAATTGTTGCCATACGTTAAAAGCATGAGCGTACCATTCCTCATCGATATTGTCATCATTCAACTTGTTGTAAAAATGCTCGATGGATGGTAATTCAGTTTCATTCAGTTTATCTACATTATTGATGTATTCATATGAAAAGACACCTTTCTTTATGAGCAACTCGAATTTACTATCACTCAAAGTGATGAATTCTTTTTTCAAATTTCGAAAATTGTCTTTATTTGAATTTGATGCCAGGTCATCAAGACTGGCGCCTAAGGATCCTAATGAATCTATAAATCTAAATTTGATTCCGGTTTCCTTATCGTGTTGTGTAAAAGAAATGTATATTTCCATATTTATAGAAAGAACGCTCACCCACCCACGTTTGGTAATGTCTCTAATGAGAAAATGAGAGTCATAACCACTCAAGTTGTGGAAAACTATAGGTATCACAAAATACTTTTGATAGTTCAAGTTACAGGCTTGGTGTGCCCACTCCTTGAACTGACCCGTGAAGTGACAGTGGTCTTTGACGATTGTTTCGCCGACCTTGAATGTCTTTTCACAAATGTGACAAGTTGTTACACCAATTTTTTCAGGAAAATCAGTCAGGGAAATGATTGTTTTTATCTTGGACTTTACAAATTTTGTGACCTCTGTCATTTCCGATGCGAACCAATCCATGCATTCAGGTCCTCGATGACTCTTGAAATATGATAAGTTCTTATCGTAGGAGCATTTGAAGTAGTACCCTGCACTGAAAGTAATATGTTTCTGATATTTTTTTGTTTTCGAAGAAATTTCGTGATCATAGTGTTGTAATTCGGATTCGAAGTCAGCATAGATTATAAATTCAGCTTTTTGTTTATAAATTGGATTTTTGAACTCGACAAAATCATAATCGGAAAAGGAAATCTTGCAATCGAGTTAGGCCGAAAGGAGTCTTGACATGTCCTTTATCCAACAATAATGATACCGAATTTCTACATCATCATCATCCTCAGGTAAAGCATCGTAATCGTTGGGTTTTGGAAAATATTCACTCTTGACATGTCTATCCAACTTGTGTTTTGTGAGTCTTAAGAATACTACTTCAAAATACTCTCTACCGTTTGCCTGGATCAGTTCCAAACCATAAACGTTCACCAAAATAGTATTCAACCCACCAAAATCTTAAAATAATATTTCACAGGTAAAAGTCCCCGCCGTTCTCTTGTGACCGGTTGACTGGAGGGTTGAAGAGGGACACTGATGGTTTCTGAAAAACGTTCAGTTTTGTTAAATTTATGCATACTTCAGAGAAGTTGATGAAATTCATTCTAGACATTAAGGCAGATTACTCACATTTGATCATTTCTTCACAATTTCTAAGTTGGAGGACAGTTCTGCCAACCCTTTGAAAATAATAATAATAATAATAATAATAATAATAATAATAATAATAATAATAATAATAATAATAATAATAATAATAATAATAATAATAATAATAATAATAATAATAATAATAATAATAATAATAATAAACTCAAATAAATGAAACTCACCTTAGATTATTGAAATATACACCCACAAAATGATAATTGTCGAACTACACACCCACGATGATTCACCGTCACTATACTTGTTTATCTGTTGAAGATCGAAGGCAAACTCAGGCTCCACCCGATATGAAATTGGTTTCAAAGCTGATAAGAACAATAGAGTCATTCATGGATGTGTTTTGCACTGAGAAGTGCATAGTTGCATATCGAGCTGTTATTCAAGGATATAACGAAATCGCAATCTGTAAACAATTAGAGTCATGATTCATGATATCATCGCCGGCCAGTGCAAACTCATGAAATACCCCATTATCATCGCTATCTATAAATGATCAGGATCGTGGTATATGATTAGTTAGCTGCAAACTTATCAAAATACCATTGTTGATTCATCGTACGAGATGGGAATTACACCATCTTGTAAAATATTGTTTTTTATCAGGACACTTTTTATAACTTCTGAGAGTAGCGACATGGTTGAGATGCGGCCCCAGAGATAGCGGCCATTTTGGGATGATTACGTCAACTGTGAAATGACAAAGGTTAACTGTCAAATACCAAATGTCGTACGCCAAACTTCAGATGCTAAAGACTCCAAACTTGAGATGCCAAACATCAGACCCTAAATGTCAGACGCCAAACGTCAGAAGCCAGATGTTAGACGATTAACTTCAGACGCCAGACTCTAAACTTCAGATGTCAAACATCAGACCCTAAACGTCATACGCCAAACATCAGACGCCAACTGTCAGACACCAAACGTTAGACGCCTAACTTCAGCAACCACACCCTGTCATTTGGGGAATTTCCACGTGGTGGTTAGGATTCCACTTGGGATATCTTCAGATATTTTCGAACGTCTGGCAACAGTGGCAGTCGCAGCGCGGTCTCTTATCTCTGAAATGGATCTGTTCGACTTCGTCACGCTGTGACTTCAACATCGACTGTAATTAAATTATATAGTGGCCGTGGCTCTCTAGGATGGCGTCGGACTCGTAATCTGGGGTCTGGGGAGTTTTGTTGGTGAGTTTCTTCAGTAACAGGGTTACTCTAACACTGGATAAATGAGCAATGTTTCGAAAGCATTTTATTCAGTGAAAGCTGGTAATTATTACATAAAAAAAGCTGGTCCTCCATAGGATCATTTCCTTTAATAGGTAACATAGTACAATAAGATTATAAACATAGATATAATATGAAAATAATGCATAGTAGTATATTATTCCTGGCGTAAAAGATGAAACATCAGATATAGATAGCGGAAATATTGGATAAACAACGGGGAGATTCCTTAGTCAGCTTCCTACCGGTATCTATCTCTCAAGGTAGCTTGATGCTTAGACTCCATGGGTGGCGTCAAGAAGTTCTATGGAAAGGGTTATACATAACTGGGGTTCGAATCCAGCCGATGGAAGGACTTTTTTAAATAAAATATGACGTCATGAGATGTTTCCGGATGCGGAGCGCTGAGGGGGCGCAGTCCTAAGGGGAGTCAAGGAGGTATAGCAAAAACCTAAGAGGGATAAGGGGGTACAGCGAAGACCTGAGTGATGGCTAAGGGGGTACAGCGTAGACCTGGGGATTAATGGGGGCACCTGAAGGGGGGCAAAAGGGCCGATATCCTATCCCATGTTGCATGCAGAATACATAAACTCAAAAAAAAACTTGAATTTCGCGCCAAAAAAGTGGGTGGGGCTATGACGGCTTCTGCCGCATCGCGTTTCCATGTCCACTCTCTGACGTAATTAGCATGGAACACTTTCTGATTGACAGATGACACAGGGATATGGAACATATGACATTTGACAGTTGACATATGACAGTTGACATATGACAGTTGACATATGACAGTTGACATATGACAGTTGACATATGACAGTTGACATATGACAGTTGACATATGACAGTTGACATATGACAGTTGACATATGACAGTTGACATATGACAGTTGACATATGGCAGTTGACATATGGCAGTATATAAGAGAGGGCGATGCGAGGACTTTGACAAAGATGCGCAGCTAGTGGACGGAAGCATCCTTCATCACTTGGATGCCGGAGAGACGTACACCTACCTGGGTGTGAAGGAAAGCCACATCCAGGAAACACAAATGGTGAAAGACGCTCTCCGCAGCAAGAATCGGCAGCGACTTCGACAGATCTGGTCTTCAGAACTGTCTGGAAAGAATAAAGTCGCTGCTACTAACATGCTCGCTGTTTCGATCCTACTATACTCCTTCAGAGTTTTCAAGTGGACACTATCTGAGCTGCGCCAACTTGACGTTAGTGCAAGATGATGCACCTTGATAAAAGCCTTCATCCAACTCCGTCCGTTTCACGGTTATATTGTGGCCTACTTTATTATAGTCAAAAAAATTAAATTTGAAAAAATAGAACAAATGTGCTGAAGGCAGCTGTTCGCCGGAGAACAGATATAGTGAGTTCGGATTTTATTTGGCTCAGAGATTGAAAATTCGAATTTTAGAGGGCGAACTCAATTTCATGAAAAGATATATATAATATTCAGAAAATTGAGAAACCAAATACCTACCTTCAAACAATACCTGAAATTATAGAATTAAATTTTCTTAGATATCTGGGTTGGATAAATAGAAGAATAAAACCATATCACATACAAGTACACATAATAAAACACCAAAATGGACAAGGCTATAAAATATCAGGAACCAATGCAAGAATCATATCAGTGTGGTTGTAGAATGAATCAATAAGATAAGTATATCATATCACAGATACATAAATTTTTATACCGGGTGTTATACCTCTTAAAATAACCCGAATGAGATGTACAAAATGTTGGTAGCGTTTTAAACTTGTGATCTAGATCCGCTATCGCATAGTACTATGTGAGAGCTTCACAAAAGCTCTAGAGGTATTCATGACATATAATGGTATGATATGATATCTACAATTAATTATGAAAAACTCTTCAGAAGTTGAAAAAAACTTAGGGTGTAAAAAACCTGATGTTGGGTCCATATGATCCTCCACAATGTTCCAAATTGCGGCCCCTATCCGAGGTCCAGCTGGTGTAGTTGAAGACAAAACGAAGACAGGAAGAAGACAGGAAGCAGCACAGGAAAACGAAGAGAAGAACTAGAAGGCTTAACCTCCCCAGGTCAGTCAGGGGTCTATGGTGCAGCTCAGCTGGTCGCCAGCCTCTACCAGCTACTACTGGTGGTCCTCATCTGGTTGTCTGTCGACTCTGGCCAAGATTTAAAAGCGACTCGGTGTTGGCCCTCGTGGAAATCTTGACCAGAGTCAAGAGTTGCCACAAGAGTTGTCGGTCGAATGCCAGGAGTCTGATGAGGCTAAGCTGTACCCTAACACCCTAACAAAAAATAGCCTCATGAGAGGACATGTGCAAAAAAAAACAGAAAAAAATAGGTATATTTTCAACCTGATTGATATCATTGCTGAATCATTAGTCATAACTTACCTTCTGAGAAGGGAGGTAAAACTAGAAGATAGTCAAAACAGCAAACAGGACTAACAGGACATCAGGACAAAATGGCGGTGTTCCTACCGCATGGCAGTCTCACGGTGGTCGGCACAAATCGCCATAAAAAGGCTCCAGAAACCACAAATGATGGGTGCGACTTGAACTCGGCCTCAACGGCTCTAACACCAATTCCCCAAAAAGGGTTAATTCCCGGTTAAACTCACCGAAAAAAGGAATCTCAAAAACGAGTCAAGCGAACCTCATCATGGCCACACAGGGAAAAAGCCTCTCGGTAGCTGCTCGAGGATGGATACCATCTCCTTATTCCAAAATTTGCCAAAACAACTGCACATCCTGTATGAAATCAGCGCTAGTTTTGAATTCCTAGCCTCCCATTGGTCAGAACCATAAATGTTATCCCGTTTGACAGAACGAAGTCCAACGAAGATAATCCGAGAAGACTACCATTCTTCTTCTTTCTTTTCTGCTACGGACACGAATATTTACGACTAACCAACTTGAGACAGAAGACCGATGACAGAAGATCAGTGACAGTCCAAGCAATTACATCGACGTCTAGAAAATAAATATACCTATACAAATTATATTCTGAAAAATAAACAAAACAAACCCAATAACCCAATCAAGATCACATTCAGTTCGAAAAATCCTGGAATAACCTTCATTAGCCTAGATTTCATCACACTAGAGAACACATCAACGGTATGTCACCTGCTTACATGTGAATGGATGTTTTCATTGACTCTATTATCCTCAATTCCAGGCCTAGGATCAGACAGGTAGCCAGAAATCATAAGATTCCTGCAGCTTGTTACATCACTTCCAACAGCCCTAAGAATGTCAGAAGCAAAAGTAATACCTAGTGTTGGAAACCTGTGAATTACTAACCTTCAAACTATATGTGATGTTTGTTTTGAAATAGTGGTTTTAATAAATGTTCTGTTCAGGATTCAAGTATCAAGGCTGTGAGTACTGTATACAATACCCAATAAATAAAAAATTACTATATGAAAAACAAAATCAAAAGGTAGCAATTTCAAATGCTACAATATCTCCCAAGAGATCAGGGAGGCAACTAAAAATAATCAAAAAACAACTAGTTGGTTTTCGAAAACAACTAAATACAGCTAAAAACAACTGAGGAACAACTGAAAAACAACTAGAAAACAACTAAAAAACAATTAAAAACCGACTGGTTGGTTTTTAATTGTTAAAAATAACAACTGGGGTTGGTTTGTTGGTTTTTGATTTTCGATAGCAGCAGAATATGAATATCAGGGATCTCGAGTTGACAAAAATCTAATCGTCAAGCAGCAGGTACAAATGCTATCAATGTTCATTCGGTTAAGGAACTTCTGTAGTGAGGACCGTAGATGCACGTCTGCCAGATGTCGAGCTTGGAACCACCGACTTGAGAATTCATGATATAATATACAATAGGATGGACGCAATATTACAATAAATGTAAATAAATTCGCGGGGGTGGGTGAGAGGAGTACGCTCTCAAGAGGAGTGACCATAAAAGGTACGCCATCAAGAGAAGTGACCATGAAAGGTACGCCCTCAAAAGGGGTGACCATGAAGGGTGCGACCTCGGGAGGAGTGACCTTGAAATATATGACCTTGAGATGGGTGACATTGGGGCGAGTGGCCTTGGGGCAAGTGTCCTTAGGGCGAGTGACCTTGGGGCGAGTGCCCTTGGGGCGAGTGCCCTTGGGGCGAGTGGCCCTGGGGCGAGTGGCCTTGGGGTGAGTGACCTTGGGGCGAGTGGCCTTGATGGTATGACCTTGAGAGGAGTGACCTTCGGGCGAGTGGCCTCGGGGCAAGCGGCCTTGACGGACGTGACCTTGAGAGGAGTGACCCTCAAATAAGTGACCTTGAAAGGTATGAACTCGAGACGTGAAGCAGCTATCAGCGACATGTAACGCAGCGATACCAGCTCCACCACGATAACGCCCCCTGGTGACGAAAATCTGAAGCTATATCTGATACCTGCATTGTATATCTACTTCGGGGTGATTTTTATTTGTAGATTGTAGTACATATAATAGCACTTCCAACTCTACCAATAGACTACAAAATTTGCTTCCTTAATTTTATAAAAATCAGGAAACCATGGAATTTAAAATACATGTATCATTATTTTCACCAATCGATAAACTTTTTTATCCGTGGAAATTCTTATATACATATAGCGAACCAAATGAAGCACACATATGATAAAAGTTTTTGAATTGATTAGATTTCTCCCAATATGTATAGTTTGGCAACAGTGATTTTTTAAAAAGCGCGATCCAATATGCAAATCGGCACGCGCCGAATGAGGAAAAGTGTTGAGAGGTGTTTTCTAACCGCCAAATTAGTTGCAAAGCAACCCTCGAAGTCTCATTGAGATTTGTATGAGTAAGGGAGACGGAGATCTTAGCTATTTAAGTGTCATCCGAAGCACTACTCGGCTGGTTATCGTTGAGAGTCCGAAGGATTGATATCTAGGTACCAAGAATGTTCGGTTCGGTCACCTATCTCCTCCCGCTAAACGATGCTACAGATATTAATAAAATGTCTAATAGCCACGCCGAGATTCGAACCCGGAACCTCTAGGCTATGAGCCAGCGATACACGCACTCGACCACCAGCCCAGACATGGAGACGAGGCTAAATAAGTTCGAAATATGCGGCATTCAGCGTAGTATCTATGCTGCGTGCGTAAAAAATATTAATGTGGTATAGTATATCACAATATTTACAAATTCACACAGTATAAATTTCAATAAAAATTTTCAATAAAGTTACATCGAAGTAAATTTTTCTACATTATATTATAATACTTTTTAAAATTTGGAATTTTCATATCTCCCAAATGCACCTAGGTGTAGTCACCTATGTGTGCATAATCGAACATTAGTTTTCAAGTTTGTGGGTTAACAAAAAGAAAGATAAAATAGGGATTTTATTATACAATATGACGAACAAAGATGAGTTTAAACAAAGTTTTGGGAATTCATGACATCACTATGGATTTTGAAGCAGACTAATAAATGTTTCAAAATTTTGTGTTATATATTATTTACATTCAAGGGACCAATATTCAGCATTCTTCAGATTTTTCATAAAGTGTGGCAGCAAGTTGAGAGATTTTGTTGCTTGAAGGAGATACTTTCGCTTGAATACTGAATATGAGAAGCCAATTCACAGTAGGTCAAAGTGTACTTTATTGAGTTAGTCTAGCCTATAAGACTTCCACTGACTTTCTACAAATTATAAGATTACTATAATAATATCGCGAACATAAATGAATGGTGACTCACGATTGGCCCTAATATTCAAGCTATGATCTCTAGCAACAATTCAGAATTTGTCTAAATATTTTTTCGACAATTTCTACTTTTTATTATATTCGTTGACACTTTCCTGTCATCTCTTATTTACAGAGTGATAAGTTTGTTTTCCAATTTCTTGCGCAAAATGAAACATGACATACAAAATTGTTCTAACTAAACAGTTTAAATTACTTTTCCTAATAGTGCTATCCTAGAAGTGAGTCTCTGTTTACAAAATGGAGTGGATAAGTCGAGGGATAAGTTCTCATTAGCCCTAGTTCTTGTATTGTATTTTTTGGTTTTTTGTTTTTGTGAAATAAGAGACGATTAGCGTGAAAATATAGTATATTATTATTGAATAACATGTTCATTGTATGTTATCAATTTTTTCGTGAAGAAATCAATGCATTATCATAGAGACCTCCCCATATCAAGTTCCCATATCTTATAATGGACTCTGCCAATGCTTCGTTGGTATATCGATATCTGGATTGATATTGATGAAGTTATTTCATGATTCTCCTGAGTTGGGAAAATGTATGTATTAGTCTTCTCATTCGGATTATCGAGTGTGTTAGGTACACGTTCAGTCCACTTCAAATATTCATTTATAGTAACACACAAATATTTTGCATTTGCTGATTCGTTAATTTCATAATTCGATCCTTTCTTACTTGATAGTGCTGCATTCAGGTTCATTTGTGTTAGTCAATAAGAACGCTATATACGTAGTACTTTTGATATTCAGTGATTATCTGTTATAATCTTGCCAGTTCTTGATAACTGAGATACCTTTTTGGGCAGAATCCTTAAGGTACCATCGAATACTATTGCTGTATCATGAGCATATAGCTACTCCATCGATATCAGTATATCCAGCAGGGGATAAATAATATATGCAATGAATCGTATCGGTCCAATATCATTCTAATACGTTCACTGAGACGATGAAGTGTGTTATTTGTGAGATATTTGTCGAAATCTCGAAAATCAAACATTTTTTTTTATTTTTTAGACAGAATATATATAACACATAATGCTGCTGAGAACTTGAATGGAATATATTGAAATATTAGTGATAGCTGATGGGGATTTGAAATATCAGAAAAAGTAGTTTTATTATATAAGAATCATTCAGAAATAATCAAAACACTATTCAGTAAACATGAGGCAGATACCAGAATAATTTTGCATGCATTTAATAAAACTAAATTCAGTAAACAAATATTGGTAGAATCAGGTTGATACAGATATACTCATTTCACTAATTCACTTCTTTGTTCTGACTGTGAATTAAAAGAGACTAATTCATTTATGCAACTTGGGCATGGACTATCAAACGATTTTTGTCAATTGAAAAAATAGTGCAACGTCAAGGAACAACAATTTGTTCTTGTCTTTTGGCACTTCATTGTCGGATCCCAATATTTTCGAGCGATGAACCAATTCCTGATTTTGTTGGACAGTCACTGAGTACTTATTGTTCAGATAAAAATTGTGAATGTGGTTGTTTCAATAAAGACCTTCAATGTTGTGACGACTGTAAATGTCGTTTTAGTAGCAATATTATTGAAGATTTTGAGGAAGATAGGAAAGATGATAATGAATTCGAATACAGAATACAGAAAAATAAAAACTGTTCTGTACATATGTTTTTGGTCCCAATCAAAAATGTTGAATAACCAAAATGAAGGATGGGTACCTAGTTTGAAACAATGATTGATGTAGAACTACGATAATGATTGTTCAATACTTTGAAACGAAAATATTGAAAGATTATGAATACCATTCCATCATAGTCCTAATTATTACATAAAACGGATCTGTAATCGGCGGCAGACATTGAAACGAGAGAGTCGGGCGCCCGCGAATACAATTTTAGCCCGTTTTGAAAAATCATTGACTAGATACATGAATATATAGATGAAAAATTTCCAAAAACTTCTTCCATCCTTTGGATTCATTTTGTTCGCATAATATATGCAGAAATGTTCTAAAATGAAAAAGATTTTCGATTGCTATAAATTACATTGACAAGAATACGAAATCTACATTCTTAATCATTTCAACAAACTTAATTGGAATATGTTATAATCATGATATACATCGATAGAAACGCTATTGTATCCTCTTTAATTCTAAGAAAAAATCAGGTTGATAGCACAATTATCTTGAGAGGTATAGCGGTGGAGACGGAAAAAAACATGTTTTACAGATAAATCTATTTTTATAATTTTTTTTTAAATTCGAAAGTGCACAATCACCAAAAAATGTCGTAAAAAGTGATTTCGTATACAAGCCCACCTACTTAAAGAAATGGACTAAGTCTGGTCTGGTTTTACGCCTTTTTTTTTCTCACTAACTAAGCGACTTAGCTCTCGAAATTTACTCCACTAGTAGTAGTTCAAACCATCATTCTAGAGTCAAATTATACCATCGAAGTTCGTAGAAATATATTTTCACACAAGGAACTCGAAATGGTTGTTGTTATCTGGAGTTGAATGTCAACCTGTGAATTTGAAAGAATATTCAGTGTAATTTTATGCTACTTTTACTTCATGGAGGAGAAAAATTCTCTGAAATTTTTAGTTGCTAGCAAAAATGCATGGCCTTTATATGTATCTTATTAGAGAGATTTTACACAGGGTTTATAATATTAATGTTAAACAAGAACAACCACAGGCAGAACCCATGAATTTTTGAAGAATTTTCTGTCGGAATGATCCATCTTCTGAAAGTGAATGCATTTTTAAACATTCATATTTTTTCCAGTGTGTAACCGGACATACTACGGAGATGTGGGAAAAACATACGACCTGCGTATCATTAAATACATGGATGCAAGGCTACCCTTCCTGTGCCATCTCACATTCACTGCTAACGGACAAAGCCATGGAGATATAGTACAGGTAATTAAAATTCAATTGGGTACATTACTCCTACCCTCATAACCTTCGTCCGTAAAGTACGAGCATTCCGCTAATTTATATTTGGGTCGGCTATATCTTTAGATGAGCCACGTTCATTGCTGAGCTACTATGATTTGGGATTGATAATCATGATTCATATATCTCTCTCAGTTGAAAAAATTGTATTTCCCTCAACACAGTTTTCACGAAGATGTTGTACAATTTCGAATAATACATAAACCAATTTTACAGTAATACACCTTAGAGTATAAGCAAACCTCCATTGAATAATTCTTGAAATATTTTGTTGATACGATTGGAATTTGAGTTTGGAAGGTTCTTTCATACATTGAATGAGACGACCATCGAGGAAAAACAAATGGTCCTCATTTAACCCAACAAGTGATAGCGCTAATGGGTTTGTATGAAGACACGATAACTACCACCATACGATCAACCTTCATCAACCTATATTATACAACTCATCACGACGACTGTTCATATCAGACTGACTCAACTAGCCACCCTTATCGGAATTACCCATTCATACCTATCTGACTTTTGATTTAGTAATAGCATGACCAATTCTATACGATAGCCATTCTGTTATAACATACCCCGACGATAGGGGTTCAACTATGAATTTAACTCAATTGATTTATTAGATTGGCCATACCTGTGAGTTTATTTGAGGAATACTAGAGGAAAGCGTATCATCAACTCCATTCAAGATAACTCGATCGTCAACTATTCATTACTCAATCAAAACCATGAAACATTTTATAGTATTTTGAAGAAAAGAGTAGGTTGTCATCTCAGTGTATACCATCAGTAACAAATGGTCGACTTACCTTCAATCCATCCTCCCTACAGTCCCAATTGGCTTTTCCGACATTGTTATCACTGATGACGTCGATGATGTTTATGACATTTTTTTAAATGATGTCCCGTGGTGCTTCGATGTTGCGTTTCCAAAAAAACTAGAAAAACAAATAACTCCAAGCAAGACTCGAGAAAAAAATAATTTTTTTGTGGAACTAAACACTAAGAGGAAAGAGTTTCGTAATTTAGACTGGCTACGAAAAAGAGTATCTGATGAAAACTTGAATACTAATTTCAAGCGTTTGAAAAAAGAAGTGAAACAACGAATTGTGATCGAGAAAAAAATGTATTACAAACACATTATCGAAACGGCGAACAATAAAAACGAAATGGCTTGGTCCTAAGTGAACAATGCTACCGGCAAACAGAAAAAGAATGTAATTACCGAAATCAACTATGGAAACAAAGTGATAACTGATTCCACCGAAAAAGCTGCGGTTTTTGGGGAATATCTATCAACTGCAGTTCACGATAAATTTTTTGAATTTTTTGGTGATATTAAACAATGCAAAGAAATTATATTTCCAATACTTGTTTCTATTATAAATTTGTCAATTATTCAGGGTAAGTTCCCGTCAAGTCTGAAAATAGCCTCTGTCATTTTGCTGTACAAAAAAGGTGAAAGGTGTCGAAAACTACCGACCAATTCAGGAATGTATAAATAATGAATGTTCAATAGGATGATGAAGAACAATGCGAAACCTGTATAGCTTGATTGGGAAAATTCTAAATATTCCAATTACCACTATCCAATTGCATAAAACTTCGAATTCAAATTCAGAAATCAAGTTGTTAAACGATCTGCAGGAAAATGAAGAGTTCACAGTTCGATTCAGTTTTTTGTGCCTTTTTCAAATATGTAAGCGGATTTTGTAAATTCAAAATCACAGTGTGTTTTTTGAGGAACCCCAAATAATGTTGATATTTTGTTATTACGGACCTGGATTTTCCATATGACTGATAGGCAAGTCGCTTGGGTAGAAGTAGGAGAACGTATGTACCGAATATCAAAAAAATATACCAAGTGGTTCGTTAGTTATGACCCCACAAAGAAATGAGCAATATTGATAACACACTCTATATCTCGATTATGAAACTCGTAAGACCCAACAAATATGGTATATTCGGAATCGCCTCGGTGACCTTTATCCACTGTTGAAGTATTTCCGTTACCCAATGGCACACCCTGTATGTCTCACTCGGTTTCGGTTCTGTTCCACTTGGAGCGCTGCTGTGAAATCTTAAAAACTTGTGATGTATATTTGAGATATATAGAGTGAGCCAAACACGGATAGCAGATATCGAATGAAAAGAAAAAGAAATGGAAGTGTAAGAGGTTGTTCTGATCAGTTGACGAAAAAATGAGAAAAATTTCGATGAAATGAAAAAAAATAAAAAAAAACGAAAAAAAAACAGGGAAAAAAATTTGTCGCCCAGCACCCAGGTCGCACAATTTTTTTCCTTGTTTTTTTTTTCGAATTTGTTTTTTTTTATTTAATCGAAATTTTTCTCATTTTTTCCTGTTTCATTCAGATTTTTTTCCTAATTCTGCAATTTATTTCCTAAATTATCTCGACTATTTCCGAACCACCTTCAATACATTCTATTGTGACCTCGGACTACTCTAGAACAAGATTGATTTGCATCATGTCAAGGTGAATGCTGAAGTAGGGAGTAGAAGTTTGGGAGTAGGAGGGGGAGGATTGAGAGTGGGGAGTGAGTTGACAAAACCGGTGACGCGCACAACAAATCTTTATTCTGTTAGCGGACGCCGTATACCATCAGAATATTCTTCCTCTCAACGGTTGTATCAATCGTTATCTCACACAAGAGCAGCAAACATGATGAGTAAGTACCTTTTTAAATGATAGGCTATTGTCCCATTTGCATTCTTTTTCTGTATGGAAATTTTGTATCGAATGTGAATTTTATTGTTTCAGATATTTCCGATGATAGTATATTCAACGACGCCTTCTTCGAAAAAGATGCAGAACAAGCTCTACCCATCTTAATTAAGTTTATTGTCCTGCAACTGTTCGCTACAATAATTTTCCATATTCTATTGCAGATATGGAAAAGAGCTTCAGCGATCTACCAATGGATCTAATAGACCAGACCGAGTCCCAGCGGGAGTGGCTTATTGGACAAATACAATAGTATTTAGAAGAAGATGATGCATTCGTCGACCCATCAGAACAACCTCTTACACTTCCTTCATTGGTTATTGAGGATGTACCCCTTCTCTACCCTAAAGGGAGTGGAATCAAGACACCTTTCTGTTTCGATTGGGGTAGAAACCCTGAATTCAGGAGAGATAAATGGACTATATTGGCACAAACTGAGCGGTCTTTAAGATCTTACCTTTTCAACACTTGATGTGGGGTGGAGGACTGGCCGGCCGGCGGTCTGGTTTGGAATGGAGATTCTGTTCTCTGATCCTGAATGTTACCAGGAACTATTCGCGTTACGCACAAACTTGAAAAATTTTCCTTTTACGTCAGGATGACGGATACGAACAATATATGATAATATTCAATTGGAAATTCGGGTTGTCGCAATTACGCTTGAAGAGTGTCAGTTCGTGATATATGTCTCACTCGGTTTCGGTTCTGTTCCACTTGGAGCGCTGTTGTGAAATTTTGAAGACTTGTGTCGCGGATTTAATTTGGGATATATAGAGTGAGCCAAACACGGATAGCAGATATCGAATGAGAAGAAAAAAAAATGTTTGTGAATTTATTATACCTAAAGAGACATTACAAACATTATGAACGAAAAACTTTCGAAGATTTCGAGAGTCCTCCGCCATCGCCGATGCAATCTACATCTAGAGGAGTCGGTGGTGTTTATGATGATGATGATTTCCAATCCACTAAAAAGGGTAGGAAACTTCACCTTTCGAAAAAAAGGAAATCAGCATCATCACTGCTGCTGCCACTATCGTCGTCGTCATCTGCGAAGGAGAAAGAAGGATCTTCATCGGTCCTTCAAAAATTCCTCAACCACCCGAGTAAGGTAAACACATACCGAGGAGGCGAGATTTCAGAATGGGACAAGACCCATAAGAAAGCTGCTGCTCTCTCAACGGCTATGGAATGCATGAATCTATCGAAGCCGGAAATGAATGTGATTCGTATGGATGTTGCATGCCCAGCCAATGAAAATGTACAACCTATGGATGATAGTGTGGCAGATAGAGCCGATCATAATGCACGCATCCTCACATCTATTCCACTGAAGCAATAGAATTCAGGTGTGGATGCTAAGATTGCTGCAAGTAGAAAAAAATGTGAATCTATCTCGTAAGTAAGTTTTATGTATGTATAATAATATAAGGTGTATATATGATTCCTCTGGTTTATATGTTGTAGTGTACTGTACTGAAATATTTTGTAGATATTTATTCATCAACCTTGAATAGATGATATGATCTAGATGAATTCAGTATTATCTTTCACTCGTCTCATGTTTCTTTCGACTCATCTATCCCCACCACTGTTTTCATATAGCCATAGCCACTCATCTTTCTATCGTATATAAATCAACCACCATGGATGGTCGTCGCTGAGCACCGCCAGTAACATGCGATTCGTCGATAGCGAAGACTGATTTGTCCCTCGACGGACTCATCGAAGAGATACAAAATGAACGAGTCTCAAAGGACATTATCGGAGAGGACCAAGCTGTAGCCGATATGTTTAATGATATGGAGGAAGACAAAGATACCTTCTTCAGTGATTTAGAAGTTGGTGTGGCTGAATTAGAAAGGGCGTCAAGAGAACGGAGTCGACGGCAGGAACGAAGAGCAGTATTTCAGAGAGAAGAAGATCGACGACAAGAACTGAGAGCAGATCTGCAGAGACAAGAAGAGCGACAACAGAGGCGTCACCTCCTCCACCAGCGGAGGAATCAATATTATGGGATAGACTTCATGCAGTAAGATATAGAGCTCGACAGCGATGACGAAAGGGGGCTGCATGAATTCGTCGAAGATTAAATTAGAGATTATCCTACCAACTTCGATTAATTTCCTAGTACAGATTAGTTAGTGGGACAATTGCTGGGTATTGATTTGTAATGCTGAGTTTGAATATAAGTTGCTAGTCATATATATTTTGTGATGATCCAGCAGGGCAAGCAAAAGGACTGAATTGGAATTAAAATTAAAGAAATAATAAAGGTGAGTAGATTTTTGTCTATTGTTTTTCTTCAATATATCGTGAAAATAGATATTAACTTTGATGAATGGAGTTGATACACTTACTATAGAGGAGATATATATTTATTTCATTTATCTGGCGCCCTATTATCATCCACTCAAGGAGTGAACTGAACCCACCCCGTCTCCACTGTTAATCTCAGTCGCGAGCCGTATCCCTTCGAAAAGAAAGGACAGACATTTGCCACTCTTATTGACCATCAGTCAGAAAAAACTGTCTTAAATTTGGCGCCCAACGTGGGGCCCTGCATAAAAAATGTTGAAAAAATTCCTATTGCTTGCTTCTTGAGTTTTTTAGGTGAAACTAATGCAAATGTTCAACCAATTAGTTAGAGGTAATTGGATCAATTTAGTTCTTTATTATCAACTTATTATTACTACGTAAATGTTGTTTCGTGATTTCCTTGTGACCGTTTTTTTTTGACGGCGGTTGAAAAATTTTTTTTGTAGTAAGTTGTGTCTTTGATTTTGTGTTTGATTTTGTGAAAATGGAGGGAAATATTTAGATAAATAGACTCGATAAAGAAGGGTTGACCTATGAATCAGAAGTTCGGGGGGTACATGATAAGAAGACAGTTGAAGAAATTATAAAATATCTGAGAGGGTATATTAGGTTGAAACAGTCTTCTACACCTCCGGTATATCCTGCCTATGGTTTCACTTCAAAGGAAGATACGGATTGTTTGACTGAGAAATTATCTGAGCTACAAAATTTGGTAAATGGTTTTGCAAATTTTGAAACAAGTCCAAGTTCAACCCTTCCCCTCCTACTCCCAAACCCCTACTCCCTACTTCAGCATTCACCTTGACATGATACACAATAGAATGTATTAAAGGTGGTTCGGAAATAGTCGAGATAATTTAGGAAAAAAATTGCAGAATAAGGAAAAAAATCTGATTGAAACAGGAAAAAATGAGAAAAATTTCGATGAAAAAAAAAATTAAATTCGAAAAAAAAAACAAGCAAAAAAATTGTTCGACCTGGGTGCTGGTCGCCGCACCCAAGGAGAAAAATTTACGGAATACCTAACCAGCAAGGTAGAGAATGACTTCGATCATAGGGAATTGTTTTAATCAATTAGAATCAAATTATAAAAATGATATTTTTTATTGGTTACAATGTGACAATAAAATCACGTATAGATAAAGACCTACTAATTCAGTTCGGAAGTTACATATCTCATCATGCGTTTCATTCTACATATTCTATATAATCTTTTCGAATCAAAGAGGGGTTTTATTGTTCAGGGTTTCGGATGAAGAGAGAAACTCTGATTCAATTGATAATCTACATAGTTGATATAAAAATATACAAATGAGGAAAAGTACACTTCGAATCTGGAATCTAGTACAGTTGCGGAGGGAGCGCCACCTTATGAGATTACTGATACTGATCACAAATGTTAGGTTAATGTTAACTGTTTATTCACAGTAGCAGTGTTCACATGCAATTTGTTATTTGTAATGAAATCTTTGAAATATATGATGATTCAAAGCAGAGCCGCAACAAGCAGGATTTACCTTGGGTATAGCTATACCATCAGTACCTGTACCAATGAAACAAATATATATGCTTATGACACTGCCAACTATACATGTAAGTATTGTCAATATGACTATGATTACCCTATCCACTTTTCATTCAACCCAACACTCACGAAGAATCTAATATGTCTTTATAATTTTTATAAACCTCTCGCTGTATGGAATTCGATGTCATTATGCCCCTTCGGTAGAGTTTCTGGTATGTTGGGTATAATGAAACGTTTATCGTCATGATATAAAAGGGTGACTTTGTTTTTCATTTCCTTATAAATATCATGATGATCACTATGAAAACAATTAATTTTTATGAAGATAGAGCTGCCTTTTTGTATTATATTTTTGTAATCATTCAGTGTTAGTTAGGTTCTGACCACATATCTCAAAATGCCCTTTGCTCTCTTCGATTCACTATCTGAAGATCGAACACAATATGCTTTGGCCCCAGTTCCATAAAAACCCACGACAGGATCATCTGAAAATGCATCCTTCATATTCTCCACGACTGATTTCGTGATCGGCATTCCCATTTTATTATTCACGGGGTAATTGGATGTGTTCCTTTATGAGATTGAAAAGTTTTCTGCCCCTATTTTCAGGATCAAGGAGTCTGTATCAGAATATAATAAATGTGATTTGCAAGCAAACTGTTTCTTGATATATTGAAACGGGTGATAAATCAATCAAAGGAATATTCAATTAGACAAAAAAAATAGATCAATTTTATGGCTGGTTGTATGTATTATTTAATGAATTTCGAGTGAGTTCTCAATTCTTGACCAGAGTGAGCCAGTTAGCTCAGTGGTGAGGGTATGAGTTCACAATACCAAATCGAAAAAATGAAAGGAAATGAATAAAGGGGTGCCACTCGTTCAGATACAATCTGTGACACCAAGAATATTACCCAACGGGAAGATAATGCTGATCAACGACTAAATACAAACTATAATATTTCATTTATCAGAAAATTATAACAACCATTATCAAATTCGAGTTTATATAGCAGAAAATTATATAACCACAACATATGTCGCAATCATATCTACAATTATTATTGAGTTCAGTCAATAACAGAACCCCTTCATATGTAGTTCAAACGAATATATATTATTTATATGGTTGTAACCGTTTTTTCCAACTCAAGAAAAATTGTTACTTTCCCGTTAGCTTACTTAGTCGTTGAGTCACGCGGTCGGGGTCAAGTCTTGTTAATCATTCAATTTATCCAGCTTCAGTTTGAAAGGGCGCCACTCGGGTCAGAATAACATACTATGGATTACTTACCTTGTTTGACTCGAGAAAACAAGTTAGTGAAATTTACTAGAATAAAAGACAATGAGTATGTTAACTTACATATTGCATCAACCATCAATATCACCTAATAAAGGTATTTATTTCTACCTGAGACACGCCTGAAGCAAAACACAACTCTACTTAACCCAGTATATTAACAGCATTATATTCACAAATGTACATAAAAATTCTCTGTAAAATGGCCTGAAAGAAAGGAAAATATGGTGGGCTTTATCATGGCTGAAAATTGTACCATATCTACCTAATCTGATGTATGATTTATGAACATATAGAACATGAAGGTCTTTGAATAAATAGCCAATTCAAATTTAGGTAGCTAACGTTCAGTACTGGACGTGGGCCTAACAAAAGTTGTAGAATTGTTCTGAATACTGGTATATAAATAATTCATGCAAAAAAAATTATGAAAGTAAGGTTCAAACTGGCCTGAGTATTCACTGTTGAAGTGCCATTCTCCTGGTGATTCTTATGGTTCAGCATCATATTTGCTGGCAGACTGCTGATGAACCTTTTTCCTTCTCTCGTCGTGGAAGAGGGAGTTGAAAGGTATCACCCTGTAGGTGAATACCTACAGGGAATACCTACTGGAACCCAATGCGTATTATACTGAACATTCTTAGAAAGGCATCCAACAAACGAGACCGTCTGGTACATCAATTAAATTCCATAAAGGTCCATCACAATGAAATAGAAAACAACCATGTTTATGCTATCGTACTTGCAGCGCAGAGGATCTCGCCCGCAAAAAAATAAGAAAATGGCTCCTTCCAATTACCCCCACATGGAGGGACAACCAAAACCAATTGAGTAATCAAACAAAGTATTTTTCTCAAATGCCCCTTTTGACGCAGTTCCAGATAACAAAAAAAAAACGGTTCTCGATGAAATACAATCTTTGCTGTCTCTTCGCAAATGAATCTCTCGTTCCCCTGTTGAACTCCGTTTACAGAGTCACGACCCTTTCCGACATCTGGAAATGGTGGCCATCTATCGAGAAGTTACAAAACAGCTCGATGAAGAAACTGTAGAGAAACCTAGCTCTCACATCTAATTAAGCCAAAACTGACCCACCGAAATGTACTTAGGTGTCGTGTCAACTCAAAGGTGTGTGATTTACCGCCTCATCACCAGCGACTGTCTTGATATATGGGTCAAGAATCCTATCACGAATTTTTCTGGAACTGTTTATAATTTAGAAAGTAAATATTCATCAGAGCATCAACATCGATATTTTCGAAATTGGTTACGCCCTCTGTACACGGGTAGTCCAAGTGTCGACTTGTTACAGCAATTCCATGGATCGATAATTTCAAATGCTACACCACCTTCTTCCGCAAAAAAATAGGCTATAAGACTGAAATACGTGCATTGGGTAACTCCGTGTACCAAACGTCTTATTTAAAGAACACAATAATCATGAAAAATCAAAACCGTAGAATGTCAAGATTGGAAAAAGTCATAATCGGGAAGGGTCTGATGCAACGTATTTCAATTGATCTAGGGAAGCGATCAATTTTGTTACCACTCTATTACTATAATTACCCTAACATATATACAACATAAGGATCCTAAATGTGATTACAAAAACAAGGAAGTTGGGAGATTCTTGATGGCCAGTCAACAATCTGAGTATGTGTGAACTTAAACGGAATAAAAAATGTCACAAAACAAAAATCGAATAAATTTTGCCCCTTGGGCAACATTTCAAACGAAGCGTACCAACATTTTTCTAAATTGTCTACCAGTCCTCTGAAGGTGACAAATGGAATACTATGCACTATGCTATCCAACTGATATATCTGAATTAGAACCCAGATAAGGCTTTAAATCCTTCACATGCCATTCACCACCTGGTGTATCATCGGCATTTCTCAACTTATACACAAGTTTAGACATTCTTTCAACAATCGTACATGGTTCCCCACAATACTTTGGTGCAAGTTTGGCCGTAAACTGATCAGCAGCCTTGAACAGAACTTTACTTCTCCTAAACACTTCATCGCCCACTTCAAATGATACATCCCTGCGACGCAGATTGTAACGGGTGGCATTTTTTTTATACGATTTATGGAAAGATTGACGAACCTCGGTGAAAATATCTTTCAACGAATTTATGTCCGCAACATAGGAATCTCTATCTCCTGGCATGACCTCCAGGTCCGCGGTTGTTTGGATCTCTCCATAATATTTCCCTGACAATGGCACATGCCTTGCAAAATTAAAAAAAAGGGGTGTACCCAGTAACTTCATGTTTTGCGGTATTAATTGCGTGCGATATTTTTGACAGTTGCTGATCCCAGTCGGTATGTTGTTCTACATAGCACCTGATGGCTGTTCCAATAGTTTTATTCATGCGTTCAACAAAATTCACTTGAGGATGGTAACGAGCATTAAACCAAATTTTTTGGACCTCATAAGTTTTACACAACTTTCTAAAAACAGATCCTGCGAACTGAGACCCATTATCCACAATGAAATACTGTGGGATACCAAAAACCAAAAATACATTATTTTCAATGAATTTTACTATATTTTGCGCAGTTGCCTTGCGCATGGGGTGAAAAAGAACATATTTACTAAGCCAATCGCCAATCACTAGAAGGTGAGTGTTCCCACTTTTCGAACAAGGAAACGCGCCCATAATATCTGCCAAGGAAATCTACTGACTTTTCTTTCCCCATCAAACCACTACGCGTAGAGGAAGGTAATTTCTGAATAGCGCAAATCTTACATGTCCGAACATGTTTCAAAATTTCCTGACACATCTTAGGGAAGTAATACAATTCTTGCACTTTAGCCAGAGTTTTAAAAAACCCGAAGTGACCACTCGTAGGAGGATCATGTGATGACTTAATGACTTCTTTCCACTGGGATTTTGGTACTAGGATTTTCTATTCTTGTACATTCGACTTGAGAGGAGATTTTGATCCTATAAATTTGAAAATCTCGTCATTTTCTATTTTCCATTGTGGAAATTCATCGGGCTGATCTATGATTCTAATTTTCAAATTATTATACCAAGTATCAGTATTTCGGGAAGACACATCTAAAATCGCGACTTCCTGATTTGAGCCTTCAGGTGGTATTCGAGACATTGCATCCGGAACTATGTTAGAAGAACCCTTTTTGAACTTAATATGGAAAGAAAATTGTCTGAGTCTTAAGATCCATCGTGCCAGCTTCCCGGTTGGATTCTTCATATTATCTAAATATGAAAGTGAATGGTGATCGGTAACTACCGTAAAATGGGTGCCATCGACAAAGGATCTGAATTTTTCCACACAAAAAATAACAGCCATCAATTCACGGTGGGTTACGCTCCAATTTCTCTCAGTTCGAGTTAGAGAACGGCTTGCATATGCAATAACTTCATCTTCACCATGGATGTTTTGAAGAAGTATGCCCCCAACCCCTGTATCACTAGAATCACACTCAATGATGAAGGGTTTTGTAAAATCTGGACTACTCAAGATTGGGGCAGAAACTAGCGCCTCTTTAATCTTCACGAATGAATTTTCGGCTTCCTCTGTCCAAGTGATGGACTGTGTTTTCTTTCGACCTAGCAAAAGTGCATTGAAAGGAGCCATGAGTGTAGAAAAATTTGAAATGAAACGCCTATACCACGAAGTTAAGCCGATGAAACGTTTAACTTCAGTAGCCGTGGTAGGCCTAGGATAGTTCACCATGGCTAAAACCTTCTCAGGATCAGTTTTAATTCCACCTTCATCAATAATGAATCCCAAATATTTTAAGGATGACTGCAAAAATTTACATTTTTTCAAATTTACGGTTTTGGCATCGGCAAGGCGGTCTCGAACCACACCCAATAATTGTAAATGTTCTTCTATAGTAGAAGAAACTACGATGATGTCATCTAAATATGTGAAGATTAGCTTCATATTTGGGACCAAAAATTGAGTCCATCAAGCGACAAAGGAATTGTGCTGAATTGCTCAAACCGAACGGAACAACTGTGAAATTATACAGTCCTCTGCCGGGAATGCTAAATGCTGTTTTTTCTTCAGATGATTCATCTAAGGGCATTTGCCAAAATGCTTTTTTTAGGTCGATCAATGAAATGCAAGCATAGCTAAAATTCGGTCCACTCGAGGTAGTGGATAGCTGTCATGTTTTGTGAGTTGATTAAGTTTTCTACCGTCAAAACACAAACGTTTCTCTCCATTCGCCTTATCCACTAACAAAACGGGTGAACACCAGTCACTCTGAGATTCCTCTACTATACCAAGTGCTATCATTTCATCAAGTTCCTTATTCATGGTTTTCAAAATATAAGGTGACATCGGATACTGTCTTTGTCTAACCGACAGTGCATCTCCTGTATCTATATGCATAAATACTTTATCAGTCCGACCTAGCCGTAGATCTCCATTTATGGTCTCAAATGATGAGATCACATCATCAACCTTTATTTTCTCTTCAGCTCTGAGTGTGTCTAAGGAACACAACTGATTAACCAAATGAGAATTAGAAGTACTAATATTTGCTTCTATATTTACGTTACACAAAGTACTTTTTATGCTCCAGGTATTATTTTGAAAATTTAAAATGACTCCAAAATTTTGTGCAAAGTCACTCCCAAAAATAAAAGATTGGTTGACTGAGGGAACTACTAATGCTTTGACTAATTTGCACACGTTGCCAACATAAATGTGCGAATCAACAAAACCTATTACGGAGTTCTCTGTACCATCTGCAGTGGTTATATGTGTAATTTGGCAATTGTTTTTAGAAACCTCTAGTCCAAGCTTTTCAAGTACCACCTACTATGCTCACTGTGGAACCAGAATCACAAAGAGCAACTATCTCTTGATCAACTAAACAAACAGAGACATAGGGTCTGTTGTCATTTCGCTTTTCAACAAAAATAGGAGCTACCTGTACTTTCTTTCTATCTCCGGATGTTTTGAAAAAAACTTTAACTTGGTTTAACCATAGCTTCCACCTTGAAACTTCTTTACTAAGGAAATCTTGAAATTTAATATTCTTGGCCATAGAAAAATTTGGGGGAAAATGTCGGCCATAAAAACAGTTACCCCCATTAGTTTCCTGAGCAAACTGTACAAGTCTTGCTCACTTGCCCTTGTGCTCCACATTTAAAACAAAAAACGGTCCTTTTCATCATACAATTTTGATATGTATGATTGGGATATCTGCAATTCCAACATAATAATGTTTTAGAATTTTTTGGAGGCATATTGTTTGAACAATTTACTTCTGAAGAAGAAGCTACTTCTTCCTTTGATACTGACTGTGGACCTGTCTTGGAATTTTTACTAAAATTTGCAATTCTACTGGCTTTCTTCTGTGTAAATTTCTGATTGGAATTTTTACTAGTGCTTGGATAGGAATGATTTGGAAAGTGATTACTATTCTGAATTACTGAAACATTTTTCTGATATTCTGCATTTGGATTTTCTACATGTGAACACGAACATGTTACTCCTTTCAAGGATTTATTTTTTACATAATTTGCTTCCTCCAAGCGTTTGCACAGTTTCACTAATTCAGTCACAGTGTTAACCTCAGACAGAGCCAAATAAGGAATATAGTCCGCTAAAATATTCTTCCTGAGGATTTTTACTTCGGTAATCTCAAGTGGTGGTCTAGGCAATCTTTTAAAGAAATTTTCCATAATGGCAGAGTAGATGACAATAGTTTCATTTCTAGTTTGTTTTCTCGACTTGATTGTTTTCCAAATATCATCCTCTTTATGAGGCGATAAAAAATCAGTTTTAAGCTGAGCTACCAGGGTATCCCAATCCGATACAGACTTTTTAATTTGCAAAAACCACAAGAATGCGTTATCAGAAAATAATTCAGCTGCAGATTTAAAAAGTTCAACTTTAGTAAGTCCTCTAGCTTCAGCATACTCAGTGATTCTATCGATGAAATTATATAACTCCTTAGGATTCCCAGAGAATTTCAAACCCCAGTCAGAAACAGGTATTTGTCGGGCACTATAAGACACAATTGGAGGGGGAACATTAAAAACAGGTTGCATAACAGTTGGTGATAGTGGTGTGCTGTTATTCTGATTTTGAGCACTTTCAGCTAGATCAACTTTTTCGTGTAAATCTGCATCAAGTAAGAGACACTCACCTAAGGTTTCGTTTTTATATTCTTTGACTTCGTCTACATTCTCTGCAGGTATCGGCATACGTTTAACTCTTCCAATAACATGAGCCAACCGGGATCGTATCCTTTTATAGGTTGAATCAGTTGAAGTTCCTTCAAAGTCCACCAAGATAGCTTTAATTGAAGAAATTGAATCATGAATAGCTGTTTTTTCTGACGCAAAATCATACCTATATAAAGACATCTGAACTAATCCCCCAGGGTTATGTAATTCTTTCAACTCTATATCAAGCATACGAGCCAATATTTTTCTCCGCTCGTATTGATTTTTTTTGCAAGTGATACCTCTTATTGCCAACTCATAAGTACACTCTCCATAAAGCAAATGACAAGGTTTAAAAATACCTTCAATTTTGGATTTTAGGATTCCAAGATATCAAGTTACTATAATCTCAGCTGGCCAGAAAATATGAATTTGAACAATCTTAACTGACTAGAACGTGAAATATATGAAAAAATTATATATTTTTTCAGTGTTGAAAGTTCCAAGTTTGTTTTAAACTTCAAGGTGTCTCCCTGATTAAAAATTGATGCAAATAGAAATATAGATCTTTGATAATAACTGAACAAAAATCGGGCCCCACGTTCTGGGCGCTACTTGTAACCGTTTTTCCCAACCCAAGAAAAATTGTTACTTTCCCGTTAGCTTACTTAGTCGTTGAGTCACGCGGTCGGGGCCAAGTCTTGTTAATCATTCAATTTATCCAGCTTCAGTTTGAAAGGGCGCCACTCGGGTCAGAATAACATACTATGGATTACTTACCTTGTTTGACTCGAGAAAACAAGTTAGTGAAATTTACTAGAATAAAAGACAATGAGTACCTATGTTAACTTACATATTGCATCAACCATCAATATCACCTAATGAAGGTATTTATTTGTACCTGAGACACGCCTGAAGCAAAACACAACTCTACTCAACCCAGTATATTAACACCATTATATTTACAAATGTACATAAAAATTCTCTGTAAAATGGCCTGAAAGAAAGGAAAATATGGTGGGCTCTATAATGGCTGAAAATTGTACCATATCTACCTAATCTGATGTATGATCTTCCATAAATTTATGAACATATAGAACATGAAGGTCTTTGAATAAATAGCCAATTCAAATTTAGGTAGCTAACGTTTTGAAAGTAAGGTTCAAACTGGCCTGAGTATTCACTGTTGAAGTGCCATTCTCCTGGTGATTCTTATGGTTCAGCATCATATTTGCTGGCAGACTGCTGATGAACCTTTTCCCTTCTCTCGTCGTGGAAGAGGGAGTTGAAAGGTATCACCCTGTAGGTGAATACCTACAGGGAATACCTACTGGAACCCAATGCGTATTCTACTGAACATTCTAAGAAAGGCATCCAACAAACGAGACCGTCTGGTACATCAATTAAATTCCATAAAGGTCCATCACAATGAAATAGAAAACAACCATGTTTATTCTATCGTACTTGCAGCGCAGAGGATCTCGCCCGCAAAAAAATAAGAAAATGGCTCCTTCCAATCACCCCCACATGGAGGGACAACCAGAACCAATTGAGTAATCAAACAAAGTATTTTTCTCAAATGCCCCTTTTGACGCAGTTCCAGATAACAAAAAAAAACGGTTCTCGATGAAATACAATCTTTGCTGTCTCTTCGCAAATGAATCTCTCGTTCCCCTGTTGAACTCCGTTTACAGAGTCACGACCCTTTCCGACATCTGGAAATGGTGGCCATCTATCGAGAAGTTACAAAACAGCTCGATGAAGAAACTGTAGAGAAACCTAGCTCACACATCTAATTAAGTCAAAACTGACCCACCGAAATGTACTTAGGTGTCGTGTCAACTCAAAGGTGTGTGATTTACCGCCTCATCATCAGCGACTGTCTTGATATATGGGTCAAGAATCCTATCACGAATTTTTCTGGAACTGTTTATAATTTAGAAAGTAAATATTCATCAGAGCATCAACATCGATATTTTCGAAATTGGTTACGGCCTCTGTACACGGGTAGTCCAAGTGTCGACTTGTTACAGCAATTCCATGGATCGATAATTTCGAACGCTACATGGTATATATTATTTATATGATATACTATTGATATAAAAGACTATTTCCTATTTTCCAGATTGAGCAATAAGAGTATCCCTAGCGATAGTGGTAGTTCAGTAAGTTCCCCAGTGAGAGAAGAAAAATTTGACAGGTATTTTCTTACCAGGCATCAGGAGTATTCGAGTATGGTTTTTCCCTTAATATTGATATCATTTGAGTTTTATAGCTTACAGCAGCGATATAGTATTTTTACTGAATATGTAGTCGTATACAAGAACCCTAAAATACGAACAAAAAAAATGATGTCAAAATACTAGTCAGTACCAAACTGAAGTTCTCACTTTTCAGTAGAAAGTAGAAATATATAATACCTCGGAATGTTGAGGGTTCCAATTCAAGAAAAGATCTGCTTTCACAAATGCAATGCAAGGTATCTGGATAGAATTTTGGATAGTACAATGCGATGAAGAATATCAGCAGCAAGTTTAAGTGTATAAATCCGCAATGATCGATAATTATTTTCAACAATCGACACCCAAAATAAAGCACAGCAAATTACATAACTCAGTATGAAGACTCCTATTTATGAGTCTCCAAAAATCCTCAAAATTCTCAACTTTTTGGGAACGAGGTGGTTCTCAGAATTGCCATACCAATTGATAACATAGAGATCATTTCACAACGAAAAATCCATTCATTAAAATCTCGTTTACAGTTTGAATATTCGGAATTGAGTTGGTAGTACTAAAAAGGTACTGACGTTCTAAAAGTAGGTGAAATTATAGAAGACATACTCCTTCATATTTCATCCTCATCTGACAACAACTGATTTTTATACCAGAACGAGAAAATAAGCGCCTAGTATCCTACGTATCGATAAACCAGATTCTCGTTACTGCGAAATCTCGAATACAGGCTATACGAAATGTATTCCTCGAAAGAGATGAAATATAATGATATTGAATCTATGATTATTATTATTACTCTCTTGGAATAATGAAATGTAACAATATTTATAAAGAAAATTATACATAACGACTTTCGACACATTTAATATACTAAAACCTGAATAAAGTGGTTTCTCATAGTTCACCCTTACTTTACCCATGTGGATCGCTACAAAAGTCTCATGAAAGATTTCGCAGGTTTTATAATTCGGTTGCGCGATCAATGCATGAGTGACCAGTTTGATATCAGTTCTCTTACATACATTCTCCATTCTCTTGCCATAAACTGAGTTGACTATATTTTTGAACAGTTCGGTATCTGCCTTATTACGCATTTTAGTATTGAGGTCTACTTACTTCTTCGACCACGGGGATTGATTGAATTTAAGAACTCTATGAGTTTTCTCCAATACCATCCCATTCACCAAAGCCTGTTAGAAGTTCCATTTATGCACGATATATTCGGATTTGTTGAACAAATTTGGAATCAATTTCAGTAAATTCGATATTGAATCAGGAGTTGGCATTGACTCTACGAGAAATGGAAAATCTGAATGAGCTTCATGTAATCCTTCGGAATAGTGCACATCCGCCACATTCATTACATCCAATTATTTAATATCTTCAGTAGATAACCACTCATAACCAGAAAAAGGAAGCGGTGACGACATGCTATGTCCATATGAATTTGGTGCATCAAGATACATAATAAATGATGTTGGTTCATTCGGATTGGAATTCGGAAGAAAACTAGAAAAAATAGAAATGTATTATGTCTATGTCGGCTAGTAATTCAATTTCAATTCTGGTATATCTCAACATTAGCATCCCATGATGAACCGGGTGCCGTGAAGTATTGGCTAGGATCTAACTCATATGTTCTCAAACAAACCTTCCGAAAGTTCTCGAAAACGTCGCATAGTAATTTCAAGTAAATGTCTGAGTAATCTCCGAGAGATTTAATTTTGAATAGATTACAGACAGGCTCAGCTCTTCGATAATCTCAATCAGAAATGGGTTGGTTGGAAAGGTTATCATAAAAATCATCATTCAATTTATCCATTGAAGTTATAAAGTTATATGGGAAAGTACCTTCTTAGTCATGGCTTCAAATTGAATTGGGTTTCGAAAATGCACCATAGTTCCAATTGATTGATTTGATTTCAAATTTGCAGCTAACGTTTCAAGAGATTGTGGAATAGACTTGGTGCTATCTAAAAAGCAGAGTTTCAGAAAAATGTCATGATTGTGACCATCTTTTTCCTCATTTTGTCAAACAAGATATGCTTGGTGAATGACATATTTTTCTCTCTTGTTTTAGCTTCTCAATCTACTTGTTCATTCTAGTCAAATAATTATTTGATGAACCCCATGACCGCTCTTATTATAGAAGAATATGGGAATAAAATTCGGAATCTTATAATTCAAAACGCGAATTGCATGTGCTGTGAAAAACTATAACTTTAATATGCTACAACTTTCTGGAACAACCAGTATATTTCAAAACATTTTGAAATATGATGTTCATCAATATACAATCTACTGGAATGACAAAAACTTCTGAAGTTTTGCCGTTTCGCTATAAATTTCCTTCGCGCTAGTCCTGAGCCACCCTGCATAAACATCTTAGGCCCAATATATAATATGATCCATCGATGCATTCATGCCATATACCTACTCGCAATGGATACTGTTGATAATAATCTGAATAGTCTTATTTTTGAATAAAAAACCGTGGATCGAGTAAGCATTGCAATAAATTATAGTGTGTTGTAGAAAAATAATAACCCTTTCGAGTGACAAATTATCTTTTTGCAACCAACTCAAAATGAAATCAAGGTGACAGGTAGATTTCAAGTCCCTATACTATAAAGCCTATAGGATGAAAAAGTAGGTACTTTTACTTGCTTCTACTCTAGGATATTTCAGCACCTCGAATTTCATGATTTTTTGATTAACGGTTTCGGAAATATTATTGAAGAAAAATCATATTCCGGTTCAGGATGCCCTCTTTTGAGGAGCCTAGCTGCCTAGCTCCTTTCTTGGAATAATTTTTCAACAAATATTTATAGGAACTTATTTTCAGGATAAAGCCTGAAGAGAAATTATCCCACGGATTTCTCACTAGAAAACATAATGTATAAGTAATAGTGACATAGCATGGTACATTTCAGTCCTTATGCATTCTAGGTTAAATTTTATCCAAAAAGTAAATTCATAAGTTCAACCAATCAAATATACCTACTGTTATAGTATCTACCTGGAATAGATTAGTTATATGCGGATCGAAGGTCAAATTCTTTATTTTTCTTTGATTTTTTGTTGAATTATATAATTTTCTTGTCAGTGTCAGACTTATTTATTTTATCTTGTTTCACAGAAAACATGATGACAATATATACAATATACAGTATGAACATTATTACAAATCAATAACATTAAATGAACAATATATAACATTCCTCCCACCCAGTAATTGAAATGGGCAATTACTTCTTTTTAACATCCAAAACAATCAGTCTCGATACATGTCGTCGATATATAGTATGTTTGGAGTTTCTGATATCCACAATTCTTATTTTCCCATCTTTGGCAGGATAAACATTGACAACAATAGCCTTTTGCCATAAATTCCGTGGTCCATCTGGATCAACCATTATGACAACATCTCCTACTTGTATAGCTCTTTCTCCGCTGTCTCTGAACCATTTACTGCTCCTGATCAACGTTGGTAAATATTCTCTTGACCATTTTGACCAAAATATATCAGCCAACCTTTGTACAGCTCTCCAAGAGGACAGGACTTTGTAATTTTTCGGAATTCTTCACTTATTTCTTTTTCAGCACTTCTGAAACAGGAACCGTTGTCACAGTTTATTTCATCTGGAAAGCCCCTTCGACAACATAATTGTCGTAATACATTAATGAATGAATTGGTAGTCAAATCATGAGCTAATTCCAAATGTACCGCACGAGTAGCCATACATGTGAAAATAGCTCCATATCTTTTTTCTCTACTTCTTTTAACTGTAACTTCCAGTGGCCCAAAATAGTCAATGCCTGTTTTCATGAAAGCTCTGATTGTCGGATGAATTCGACATTCCGGTAATTGTCCCATTAGTGGAATCGTTGGAGTTGCACGTCGAATTATGCAAACCTGGCAGCTATTCCAAATACTTTTCACAGTTTGTCTCAATCTCAAAATCCATAATTTTTGTCTCAAGTTATTGATCACAACTTCCTGTCCATGATGGTGCACATCTTCGTGATATTTTTGAACAATAAGTCTTGTAATTTTGTTATGTGGATCCAAAATAATAGGTCTCTTTGTTTGTAAGTCCAATTTTGATTTTTTCAATCGCCCAGCAAGTCTCAAAAGTCCATCTTCTTTAGAAAAAAAGCAATTCAATGATTGGAGTCTACTATTCGAAGAAAAAGGTATATTATTTTTGATGGCTATTAATTCTTCCATGAAAGATTCCTCCTGTACTTTTCTGAATAAGAGGTTTTCAGCTCTATTGATATCTTCAACTGAGAGTTCTCCTTTCTCAATACACCGTCTGTTGAGAATAACAATGAATTTCAACACGTAAGATGTGGTTCTGAGCAATCTTTGCCATTTTGAAAATCTTTCGACATCAGGTGTTGAGAAGACTTGTTTTGATGAAATGACCAAAACATTTTCACATTTTTCTTCTAAAATATCTGGGTTTATTTCACATTATTCAGTATCAACGTCTTTTGGCCAATCTTCAGGTAACTTTCGAAGAAAATCAGGACCGTTTATCCATCTTTGACTATCCCAAGTTACTTTTCTTTTTGTGGCATCATCAGCGGCATTTTCTTTTGAATGCACGTATTTCCACTCTTCTACATTAGTGATGTTCTGGATTTCTCCTACCCTTTGACCAATAAACACATAGTATCGGCGTTCATCTGACCTTATCCAATGAAGAACTGTTTTCGAATCAGTCCAATAGAAGGTAGAAGATATTTTCAAGTTCATTGATTTTTTGAGTGAATTCCCCAAACGAGCTCCCATCAAAGCTCCTTGCAATTCTAGTCTGGGATTGGATATTCAAATTATCTGTAATTTCATCGTCCCAGCCAATTTGGCTTCTCCAAATATTTTTAAGCATAACTTTACCTTGGACAATGAAATTTGCTAGAAATCTTAATGGGTCAAAGACTGACATAACTATTGCCAAAATATCTCTTTTTGTTGGTCTCCTACGATTTTCCAAAATATCCCGATCAATTTTATTGAATTGTCTGAAAACTGAACGTGTCTCCAACAGGATTCCAAAATACACCCAATATTCTTTCTACTCTGTCTCCATTAATTCTGTCTAATTTCTTATGTTCTTGTGGTACAAAATCCATGTCTTTGCCTTGAAGAATTCTATTGTCATTTGCAATCCAATTGCATATAACAAAACCACCTTGTTGATGAACATAAATCACGTCGCGAATCAATTTCTCTGCCTCTTCTAATGTGTCCGCATTTTCCAAATAGTCGTCCATGTAATGATGATGTATAATAGCTTCTGAAGCTTCAGGAAAAGTGTCTGAAAAGTCTCTGGCATTTCTATTTTTCGCCTCCTGTGCGAGACAAGGACCACATGTTGAACCAAAGAATACTACCATAATTTCATAAATATCTGGATTCACGTCTCTTTCCATTTCCCTCCACAGTATTCTTTGTGACTGACGATCTTCTTTCCTAACTCTCACTTGCAGAAACATCTCCTTTATGTCTGATGTGAAGGCATATTGTTTTATTCTGAAGTTCAAGAGTATGGTTTGTAGGGAATTGTAAAGGTCTGGTCCAGTTAACAGACAATCGTTTAGGCTGGTGCCATTACTTTTTGCCGACGCATCAAAAACAATTCTTAATTTATCAGGCTTGTTCGGATTTTGGACGCCAAAATGGGGTAAATACCAGATTTCATTTGATTCTTCTTCAATTTCATCTTCAGAAAGTCGTCTTATATAGTTCTTATCTTCCATTTCTTTCAATTTCTTACTGTACATTTCAGCATAGTCTTTGTTTTTATCCATTTTTCTTTCGACACATCGAAGTCTTCTTAAGGCATTTGTCTTACTTTCTGGTAACACCAAATTCTCTTTTTTCCAAAGTAGTCCTGTTTCATATCTTCCTCCTACTCTTCTCATAGTGTTATCCAATATTGTCTGAGCTCTTCGGTCTTCAGGTGATAGAGCTATTTCCTGCGAGTTTTCTAGTTTTCTATTTTTTCTCTCCATTGTTCTTTCACAAGGTCATGAAGAATATCTAGGTCATCTTTCTCCTTTAAAATGTCAAAAGCTTGTATATGACGAACTAAATTCGAAGTTTTCTCACCATATTTCAAATTCCCGTGTGTGACCCAACCCAAAAGGGTTTTACTTACCGCTGGTCCATTCCATGGTCCAGATATTAATTTTCTATTGACGAGAAGCGGCCAATTGTCCTGACCAATGATTATTTTTGGTTGAGCATTCGTCATAGAAATTACTTTATCATTGATATATGGATACACTTTGCGCAAATTTTCTACATCTATTGTTTGGTGAGGTAAAGACAATTTTGTTGTACGAACATGACGCAGTTGAAAGCTTGAACCGTTATTTTTTCCTTTAATCATGAAGTTCACTATTCTGGAATCATTCTCATGATGAGTAACATCTTCGTTTGTCCATTGCAAACAGAGTGATTGCTTTGGACCAGTCAAATCCAAAGAATCAGCAAATTCATCATCAATAAGAGTGATAGTAGATGCATCATCTAGTAAAACGTATATTTCAACTTCTTTATCTTTGTGACGTGAAATAACTGGTAAAATTTTCATTAGTGCACTCATGTTATTCGAAATACGGCAGTTGCTTTCAGTTACGTTATTTTTTTGTTGAACCAAATTATCCTTTTCCTCAAATTTATTATGTAGAAGGATGTGATGCAGTTTTGTACAATCATCAATGCCACATACTTTTTTCTTTCGACATTGTCGAATATTGTGGAAAGGTGTTAGACAGGAAAAGCAAATTTTCTTTTCTTTTATCAAGGACCATCTTTCATCCACGGATAAATCGGAAAATTTAGTACAGGAACTCAATGGATGAATCTCCCTGTTGCAACAAAAACATATTTTGTTCGCATTTTTGTCTGATGTGTCTGAAGTTGCCAAAGTGACATCTCGACTGACATTGGATTTATATTTTTGTTGCTTGTCAAACTTCGGAATATGAATTTCTAATATTACATTTGCTTTTTCGTCTAACCAGTTAGATAATTCGATGAGTTTAACATCAAATTCCACTTTGGAAATGTGTTCTACCCATAATAGTTTGTAGGAGATCGGCAATTTATTTATAATTTCTGTGATCAACATCGGATTCCGAAGATGATCGTTCTCTTTCAAACATTATACCGTAGCTACAAAATTCTTGATTTCGTCTGAGAAGTCTACAAATGAGTCCAATTTCTCTTCCTTTATTTCTGGAAATCTTCTGATTTTGTCTACTAACATGGAAATTATATACTCTGCACGTCCAAATCTTCTTTCAAGTAAGTCAATAACTTCATTTACATTCTGAGGAAGTATGAGGAGGGATTGAACAATACTTCTTGCATTGCCCCTCAGACATTTTTGTAAACGGAATTGATTTTCCTCATTAGAAAAACCACAAATTTCTGATGTGTTCTTGAACTGATGAATGAAGTTTGGCCAGTCAAGAGGATTTTCATCGAATATTAGTAATTCTTTGGGTAAAGATTGTCTAGTTAAAATCCTTGTTATTTGAGGAAGAGTAATTGGATTTTCATCTCGGAATGTAGAAGCGTTTTTGTCTAAATTGTCATCTCTTACCTTATTTTTTTCTTTTATGACCGTATCCTTTTTACCTGAGGCATTGCTATTCTTGTCTTGATCTGTCGAAATCAATGCTGGTTCATGTCCGTGATTCCATGGAATGTGACCGTCCATCCATTCTTCCATGTTAGGCTTCATTGACTCATGCATTGACTCGGTCTTAGATTTGGACTCACTTGACTCGTCGCTTTCTTCTAATTCAGTCAATTTCAGTGCTAACTGTAGGTCTAACATTTCTTGTTCTAATTTCTTCTTCTCTATGGCAGTTTCAATTTCGGCTCTTCTCCTTCTTGACGCTATACTACTGCCACTTTTTCTCGACTTCGTGAACTTCACATAAGTTCCCTCTTCTTTCTTGTCTTCCGTAGCTTCTCGTCTCATTCCTTCAACTTCGGTAACTTTAATTCCACTTTCACTTGCGGCGGCAAGTCTAGTAGCTTCCTTAGCTTGAAGGCGTTTGCTGCGTCTTATATTTTCTGATTTTGCAGCCATGCATATATATATATGCGGGTCGAAGGTCCAATGTTATAGTATCTACCTGGAATAGATTAGTTATATGCGGGTCGAAGGTCAAATTCTTTATTTTTCTTTGATTTTTTGTTGAATTATATAATTTTCTTGTCAGTGTCAGACTTATTTATTTTATCTTGTTTCACAGAAAACATGATGACAATAAATGCAATATACAGTATGAACATTATTACAAATCAATAACATTATATGAACAATATATAACACCTACATTATATTCGTAATTTCATAGATACGCAGCAGGTTTGGCAACATTGCACAAATGCTGATGGTAAGTGAGGTTTCGCACATGTTTCGGTGTTTTCGATATTTATCAGAATCAGATCACAACAATTTGGCCATGAGTGTAAATTTTCTTGATTTTCAAATGGAACACCCTCAATATTATTGTTCGAGAATAAAGTGGACTGTATGAATTTTATTTATTGTACGAGGATGACAAAATCTCTCTCACCTGGTTTATCTGGATATTATGACCCGTAGTTTGGCGTATCAGAAATGTACGCGGACGGCCGTCCTCTTGCTTCTCCTGCAGTCCACACTCACTTCGTTCAGTTTTTATATGAGATATATAAATTGGTTATATTCACCGGTAATCTCGAGAAAAGAATATATTATTTTTGAAAAACGTGGTTCCTTATCACTCCATCCACACCAAGGTCTCGTTCCGATCTCTCCTCCTCTCGTTGATTGTGGTGGGAGAAAACCAGTTCTTCAGTTCAGCGCATCTCAGCATAAGATCAACCTTGTCATCATAGGACGCGCCAAATTCATTCATACCAAATATAGTGAAAGAGGCGATTCGCACAAATGCATAATAAATTGCCTCTTATCAAAAAAAAACAAATGATAATCATAATCAATACTTGAGAACCCAACATACCGCCCACCTAAAATGCTAATTTAAAAAAAATATATTTCCACCCGCATGATTTGTGAACTCATGTATAACATGTTCACAAAAGAAATGAGTACCTAAGAAAAAAATGAGCCAAAGGTTGAGCCATTGGGTCACGTTTATGTTAAAAAAATAAAAAAAAATCAAAAGAAGAGAAAGAACTAACATTACTGATTGGGTAAAGGGCAGACTTTACTCACAGGTCGTGTGTACGTGCCCTTCGTAGTCCTGACAGTAACTACTCTAGTTACTCTGTCGGGTCCAGGATGAACCGCAGTAATTCTGGCTAGAGGCCACTAAAGAGGCGAAATTAACTCGTCTTTTGAGATAACCAATGTTCCAGGTTCAATAGAAGTGGTGGAATCTGTCCACTTACTTCTCTGTAAGAGGGTGTGCAGATATTCACGATGCCATCTGGTCCAAAATAACTGGTGCATTTTTTGCAAAAGCTGCCAGCGTGACAGTCGTCCTATTTTTATATCCTCGAGATTTGGATCTGGAAGAGCGTTGAGGGGGTTCAAGTGTGACGAAATTACCTGGCGTAAGAGCCTGAAGATCATGGATATCCGAACTTAACGGGCACAATGGTCGAGAATTTAGGACTGCCTCTATTTGCACCAATACAGTATATAGTTCCTCGAAAGTGAGGATCTGATCTCCAACCACCCTATACAAATGAGATTTTATGGACTTGATACCGGACTCCCAAAGTCTTCCGAAGTTAGGAGCGCGGGGACAATTTATTTTGAACTTTATATGTTCCTCTTCAGCAACGGAATGCATCAATAAAGATATATATTTGGAAGAAGCTATGAAATTGGATCCTGAATCACTATAAAGACAACAACATCTCCCTCTACGTGCTATGAACCGTCGCAATGCCGCGAGGAAAGCTTCGGCAGTGAGATCTGACACTAACTCTGTGTGAATGGCTTCAGTTGCCATACAAACGAAGATGCACAAATAAGATTTGTGGGTTTATGCACCACGCACTTTTCGGAGTGTAGTATGGAAAGGCCCGGCCATATCTATGCTGGTATGAGAAAAGGGTTTCAATTGTGACACTCGTGGAGCGGGCAAATTTCCCATGAGAGGAGCTTGGAAGGTTGGATTCAAACGAAAGCATTTCATACAACCAGAAATTACTCTTCTAATAGCACGCTTAGGTGATAAGATCCAATAACGTTGAAGAATCATATTTTGCAAAGTTTGCAACCCTGGGTGCAAAAAACGACTGTGGGTATATTCGATTATGAGATGAGTGAGTCGATGAGAGTTAGGTAGGAGCGCAGGGTGCTTCCTTTCGAAAGGCAAAGAGGAGTAAACGAGACGTCCGCCCACCCTGAGAACTCCCTGTGTGTCTAGAAAAGGGGTTAATTTTCGAAAATGTTTTGGTAGAGGTGGAGAAAACTCGCCTTGAGTTAACTTTAATATTACATTCATGGCTTGTTCAAGTTCCATGAGGGAAACTGAACTAAACTGAGAGCGTTTTGTTGTATTGTTCACAAATCTGAGAACGAAGGCAAGTATTTGCTGAATTTTTCAAGTGAGCTAAATCTTTCAAGCAGCGAAAGAAGTGAAGATTCATCCACAGATATTGTTGATGCTGTGGACCGTCTTCCTTCATTCGTTTCAGAAAGAAAACCCATGTCATTAATATCGAATGGCCAAGCATCAGCAGGGGATGTTAGCCAAGGGGGTCCGGCCCACCATAACTAGCAATTTAGTTAGTCACTTGGTAACAAACCACGTGATGCAGGGGGTATTTTTTCTTGAATCTGTGTAGTTCTGTTACACACAAAAGTCTCCCATTTATGTGGCGAAGACTTAATCCACGATAGAACAATAGTAGAGTCCGTTCATGCGAACACGCGGGAAATATTAATTTTATCAGACAAAGTATCAAGAATGAATTTGAGCAAATTAGCGAGTAAAAGGGCTCCACAAAGCTCAAGCTTGGGAAGTGAAATTTTCTTAAGCGGGGCAACTTTTGATTTTGCGCAAATCAGAGAAACTTTCATCTCATTGTGAGCTCCAATAGTTCGTAGTTAAGCAACTCCTGAATAACCGCGTTCTGAAGCATCACAGTACCCATGTACCTCACAAAGAACATGTCTTCCAAAATTCATATGTCGAAGTATCTTCAGCTTGGAATTGGTTCCAAATATTTTGTGGAGGAAGAGTATCCCAGTCAATACCTATTGCCCATATATCTTGAATAACCAATTTTAAGTAGTAAATGGGGTGAGAAATCCTAGAGGATCATAAACACGAGCTAGTTGGGATAAAACATTGCGCTTGGTTCAAGGTTTTTGAACAGGTACAACTTTATAGCTGAATACATCTTGCCAAGGATTCCATTGCAGTCCTAAGATTTTTATTGTTGACTCATTTTCCAAATTCAAAGAGAGGGGGTCACATTGTAAACTGTCAGATGGGAGGTTGCAAAGAAGAATAGGGTTGTTACTCGCCCATTTTCGTAATTCGAAGCCTGCTTCACCTAATATTCTTCGCCTCATCCAAAGTTTCACAACTAGTGACTACATCATCGACAAAAATGTCTGATTTGAGAATTCCAGAGGCTAGAGGGTATCTGAGTTTATTAATATTTGCTAATTCCTGCAGCACTCTCAGGGCTTGAAAGGGTGCACAACTTACTCCAAAACTTACAGTAAGAAGTTTAAAATCTTGTATAGGTTCGTTTTTTGAGAAGCGCCATAAAATTCTCTGATAATTTTGATGTTCTTCAGATATGAGAATTTGCCTGTACATTAGTTTAATATCTGCCGTGAAAGCAACCGCATTCAAACGAAATCGCAAAAGAACTGCTATAATGTCATGCTGTAACTTAGGGCCGGTTAGAAGAGTCTGATTCAAAGAAATATTATTTAAACATTTGCTCGAAGCATCAAATACTACTCGTATTTTTGTAGTTCTGCTTTCAGGTCTAACTACGCATAAATGAGGAATATAGTAAGCAGAAGGACAATCTATTTGACTTTCCGGGATACGTTCCATGTGGTGAGAATCTAAGTAATCTTGCATGAAACTTTTATAGTGTTCGTATAATTCGGGATTATTCAACAATCGCCGTTCAACAGTGAAAAATCTTCTTAGCGCTATGTATCTGGATCCTTCAAAGAAAGGGTTCGAAATACGAAAAGGAAGGAGTAACTTGAAACGCCCTGTTTCTGTCCGAGTATAAGTTTTTACGAAATGCTTCTCCGCCATAGTATCTTCCGGGGACCGAGTGGAAGCAGTAGGTAATTGTTCTTACTGCCAAAACTGTTCAACTAAGTATTCCAACGAAAATTCTGTCGAAGTTAGGAACGTGTGATGTGCTAGTGATTTCGAATATATTGAGTTAGATACTTTTTCCATAATGACCAAAACGAATATGGTATCTATTGTTACCGGTTCATTGATTGAAGTACAAAATGTCCTTCCTTTGAGCAGGAAACCGAAAATGTCAGCTCCTAGTGGGATATCAACAGGTTGAGAGACACTGAAATTGGGGTCAGCTAATTCTAAGTGTGAGAAACCTTCGAAAAGATCTTTAGACAAGTCCACGCAGGGCATATTTGAGCATAATTTCGATAAAATAACGAAGTCCAATGTAAAGACTGGTTTATTAGAATTTACGGGTTTGACAGTACAGGAAATACCTCGGGAGGAAGTTGAGTTAGTTTGTCCGATACCACAAATAGATGTATTCAACAAGAAAGACTTAAGACCTAAATTTTGGACGCATTTATGGGTAATAAAGTTCGATTGACTAGCACCATCCAAAATTGCACGAAACGTATGAAATTCGCCGTTTATATCAGCTATCTCAACAAGAGCTGAGCAGGACAGTCGATGAAAATCCGCGATCGTTTTCATGCGAGAGCAGATTCACTGAAGGCTGGGTTGAACACATAGGCGTATCGAGCTTTGGGTTAGGGGTTGATGAATTAGCATTATTTCCAGACCCAACAGTGGTGGCAGAATATTTTTTAAAGTGAAGCATAGTATGGTGTTTAAGAGGGCATATTCCTTGCTGCCTCCGCCAATAAAATAGGTACCGCTCCCAAGTTCCCGTCGAGTTATGGAACATTCTGGAGACTTGATATTTTTTTTCTAAATAGAAGAAAGGTCAATTGGTGCATCTTATGAAGTAGATTTTCATTTTGCTGCTTAACATTAATTTTAAACATCTATGAATCAGTGCGTTTCTGGCTGACTTTGTGATTTTTTTTTTAGGGTTATGACAAAAAAAATCAAAGAAGTAATTCATAAGATGCCTAGATTACATAAAGATCTATTAGGAAAAAAAATCCTGAAGTGAAATCTTGTTTGGTTATCCTATGGGAACTTGGGAGCGGAGGCAAATTTTCCAAAGATATTGACGTGGGCGCGGCACTTACTGAAAATAAGCCACTCCCCTTAGGTGCATCAAATATCATTCATAGTAAATGGTCTCGTGTCCAAATCAGTAGGATTTCATCTTCTATACAATAGTCAATGAGCAACCAAAATATTACAAGAGAATAAATTGAAAATAGTAGTAATTCGACAGATTTTATTTTTCATTTCATGTATAGTATTCTGTAAACTTTGGTATTATACCTAGATTAATTATTTTTTCTGTTATAAAAATCATCATAAACACTGTTCCACGGAAGTTAATACGTTGTCATTTAATAAACGTATAGACATAGAATATTCTACCTAGATTATTCCGGTTTGTCGATTGACTGAAACCTCGGCTGAAACATACCTTGACTTCCCTAACAACATAGGGATATCCTATAGCTACTTTCGTTGTATGTCCCAAATAAGTGTACCGTCGGTACCATAATTTGGTGAACAAGAAAACGATGTTTTCAAATCAAAAATATCAAAAACCGTTTTCGAAATATACAGGAAAAACCGAAATGGTCCGGTTTCTTTCATTTGTGCTGGCGCCTTTATTTTAAGAAATATGAAAATGTTTTCAGGAAACCTTCTTCTCTGTTTTACATTTGTTATAAATTGCTGTACTCCAATTTTTGATACGACGTTTGGTTCTTCGAGGGCCACCTTCAACTTCATTTTTTCAAATAGGAGTCAGTATTTTTCTCATGTATTTGAATAGCTCATAACTTTCCGATATCTGACTGAATATAGGTTTTTATATATAGTACATTTCTCTTTTATTTTTCGTCAATATATATTTTACTGACAGACAACCATTCGTCGATTTTAGTTGTGGCAGTATTTTGGTAGTACAACTAGTGCATAAACACTACACCAGTGCCTGTTCAATGAAATTCACCGTGAGAATTGACTTATATCAATGAAAAACGTAGGAATCTGAATTCTGAACCACCCTATATTTGTTTCAATAAGAAATCAACCGATAGTAATTAAATAGTTAAGATGGGAACCAATAATGAATAGTTTCGTCACAAAAAGTTTCTGAATTTGAAAAATCTCGATTTTTCAATTTTCAATGCAAACATATCATTCCTGCTAGATCCCAAGTGAGGATTCAATAATGTAAAAATACAATACAGTCCTATTCTGAAATAAGTAAGTTGGTATATTTATTTGTGATTTTACGAAAAAAAATTAAATTCTAATGAATTCAGGCTCCTCTTGAAACCTCAGAAATATTATATACAGTGTCCACAATAGAGTTGGCTACACCTAGTGACTAGAATTAATAGTGTTTTAATATAATTAACCTCCCGCAAAATTTCTATTCCACAAATTAGTTTTGATCCAACCTTATATGATTCAGGTTATTGAAATGTATAATCTTTCTGAGTAAGGGTAGAGGAATATATATTGTATTTTAGATTTTTTTTCAATCTTGATACGGGTCTTTTGATTCCAAGCACAATTTCTCAAAGAAATTTTTCGATATCTTGTCGATTTGACCTGGCGAACTATGTTATTTTCTGTTTCTTAAAATATCGCATATTTCGAAATTCGCAAAATCTCAAGTTATATTTTTCAGAAAATAAGTATACATTTGGATAAAATATTTCAAGGAGATCTGCCATAGAGCTTATTGAACGATGTGAAGGTGAAAAAAAAAATCCCGTGAAATTCTACAATGATAGCTTTTTAAAAATTTTCGAATTAGTTAAGAAATCGTATATCAGGAATATATATAAAAACACTCTTTCTTAGGATGATCTCAGCGATTTAATGATTGGCAAAACAATTTAAAACTGTCAATGATTCCTTACATTTTCATCAAATTCATTCAAGTGTAAATTTTGTGTAAAAAGCTTTCTTTCAATATCAATATCAATCAATCAATATCCAACTGTTAGGTACTATTATTTTACAAAAAAATATATTCTGAGAATTTGCCGAGGGTTTTGCTGATTTCTAAAAATACGATTTCTGAATAAACTGAAAATCAGTATATATAATTGGGGCTAAATAGTTTTCTAGAAAAGCCCAAGTTGATGAAAATTCAAATTTTATTTAAATATCACAAATGAAGCATTTTTCGTTTGTTGCGTATTTTTTAATGTCACTGTGTATATTATAAATTTCGTCATTTCTTCTAAATACGATAAAAATTTATCTTCTGATGTTAGTAATGTTAGTTAGATTCAATCGACGATCGCAAACTATAAACTTATCGATAATACACCAAATATTACTAGTAAAGTTCCATTTCACTAAGCGGCAAACGTCCAGTCTTCTACCGACATTCGCGTGACTGCCGTCTCTTCTCTACGTGCCGCTTTACTGTTACGATGGATGGTAAAAAAGCCCATAATTCGACCTACGCTCCGCCTCGATCGAAATGATTGGCATGTGGCATGAAATAGTTCACATTCGAAATGTGTTGAGCTTGATATCCACTCTTAAGAGAGCATTTTTTACAGTGACTATCCGAAGTGCATTTCGAGGAGGAATTCTTAAATCCCAAGCAATTCGAGCACCATTTATTTTCCTTGGCAAGACCATATCTTTCTTTTGGGGTTTTAGCAATGAAAGTGGGGCAATTGTAGATTAAGTGATCTGCTCGACAAACTTGACACAGCTGTTTGCTGGAATTCGAGAAAAAAGAAGAACTGTTTCGAGTTCTATCATTGACATAATTTGGTTGAGAAAAATGTTGGGATATTCTGCTTTTTATTACAGATTGTTTTTTATTCTGAGGAGAATTGGAAAAACCTACCGTATCAAGAGCTCCGCATTGTTTTTGAATGAAATCAAGTAATGTAGGATAGCAATAATTTTTTTCTAATGTAAAGCCTTGTTCAATTTCAAATCGGGTGGCAGTTGCAGAATCTAGACGATCAATCAACATGTTGAAGAGTATAAAATCCCATGAATCAACTTTGTAGCCTAAATTTTGCAAAATTGAAGTATTTTCATTGAAAGTGTCGACCAAATAACGCAATGCATTTGGATCATCAGATACGTCTAGTTTTTTCGTGTGCTCAATTGCATGCCAATGAGAAGTTGCTATAAGACGCTTATTATCGTATCGCTTCACTAACTTTTGATAGGCCACTTCATAATCATCTCCAGTGAGGGGGGTTCTTTTAATAAGACATGAGGGTGCATTTTCTGAAGAACTCAAAATATAATTGAATTTGTCTATAGAAGATAATGGATCATTTTCATGAATAAGCGAAACATACATATCATGAAAAGTTTGCCATGTTCTTAAATCGCCTCCAAATTTCGGCAATTCGAGTTTAGGCAAACGCACATCCTGTTGGCGAGTAACTGGACTACTGAGAGTCATATTCATTCCAGTGGAATCGTCAACATCGAATAACTGAGTGTAAATAGCTTGAACATGAAAAAAATCATTTTGAAAATCAGTAAAAATTTTATTTCGAGCATCCAAATCGGGGTTGTCTTGAGTGGAAACTGTATTTATTATGTTAATGTGGAGTTTTCCAAAAGTATCCCCTATCAAATCAATCTGTCAATATCGACATTTGAAATTATTGTGGAAGGTTTTATCAGTCAGAGCTTGCTCAGCAATCTTTTTGAGTTCAGATAATTTTATAACATCTGTACCTCTTTGGCGACAGTATTGTTTGAGCTTTCTTGTATTTTCAGACATTATGAGATGGTAGTAAAATTATAAAAAAAATAATTATTATCTTGTGCGTACTGCACTGGTGACGAGAACTTCAGTATTGGAAACCAATTTGAGTGACTCACTGAACAAGGACTTTGTAAGAAGGGTGATCCCGTTTCTATGATTCTTATTATCATTATCTGCAATCTCCTGAATACCTGTCTGAAATTCACCTTCTTAATGAGTTACTCTATCAAAAATTAATTTAAATCTTCCTCTTGACGAACGGGACAGGTTAGGCAAGTAAGGTTCACTAGATCATACGCATAAATTGTCAAAACATATCCAAATAGGTATACCACTTACTTTGTGATGGCTCAGGAGATAAGAAATAGTTTAAGAGCCACTTCAGGCTCTCACGGGTAACTTCGGTGCCCTCAGATGCTACACTCACTACCTCTCCCCAACACAATTCTTTTAGTTCTTTGGTAACTTCTCTTTTTATACTTCTTGAATTATTAATTAGAGGTACCTCTCTACACACTCGACTAGCTATCTCAGCAATTAATCTTAAGTTGCACTCCTTGCAAAAGAAGTGGAACTGTTTTAAATAAAAGAGTAATTTTCCTTTACTATTACTTTAATTGAATCAGAAAAACGCAACGACAAGACGATTGAAGAAAAGAAATGGCTCCTACTATCGAAATTATAAAACAATATAAAAATGTATGATAAATTAACCCACAAAACCAAACCAACCTTATCAGAACTATTCAGAAGAATAACTGAAATTGAATATATAACTTGAAAGTCTGAGGATTGACTTGAGAGGATAAACTATTGCCCAAGTGGCTATATAATTATTATATTAGAAGAAAACGAACGAGTATGTTGAATATAAATGAGTACTCAGAGAAATTACCAAGCTGAGAAATCACTCACTAGAACACGAGGCAAGCAAGATGAAACTCAAAATCGAACTGACGATCATAGTCGTCTCCAAAAACTAGGAAAGTAACGCCGATGCCACAATTGGCTCAGCCTCCCTTTGAGGGTGTGATATGCTGAATTTTGGCCTCTCTCATCCAATCAGGATGGATTTCTCATATTTATACAAATAAGGATTTATCTCTTCTCTTCTGGCTAGTTTCTCGACATTGACAAATAAAAAATGTTTTTCTACATCTGGTAACAGGCTGTGAGAATTTATGCAAAACAAATGTTGAGTAAACTTTACGAAATGTGGACATGCTGGGTGTTCGTTTATAGTATCTCAATACTTCCAAAACATAATAAACTATACTATCCCGATTTTATTACTATTCTATTTCCTTTTGTCGCTTAGTCTTTCAATAAATTTTATTGTGTTGGACCATAGGAGAGATTGTCCTGCACGTGATGTCTTAAGTTCTTATATTTATTGGAAAATCTCTCTAAAAACCAATTCTTGCATCACGTGCCATAGAAATTCAACACTTATATTATAATACATCTCATAACTTATTAACATATTCTGAAGTCCCCGTATACATGAATTAATAAAATTCGAAACGTTTATTCACGCGAGATTAGAAATATTGTGCATTGACATTGCCATTGTATATTTACGACCACCCCTTGAGTTATTAACAGAGAGTTATCTATTAGTATTCAACAGTTGTAGTATAGAGATTTCATTTTGTTGCAATATTCTGATGTTGGATGATAAATGTTTATGATCTTGATCCCTGAATGGTTCTTGAAATTACTTGTTGAGTGGCATTAATGAGATTTACATCTTCAGCTGAATCTGCATAATTCGCTTTCTTACATATCTCCCTCCTTTGAGAGTAAATTTTTTTTCCAAATCTATAAATAAATAGTTTCTCCAGAAAAGTTATTACAATAATGTTACTCAAAACTAAACCGTAGTCCTGGGACTTGTGTCGCCTTTTCCATTGTGGTACAGCTATACTTCTAAAACTATAGTTTCTCCAAACAAGTTGGATTGTTACATGGAATCAAGGTAGGATATGTAACATTCGGATCGACTGGGGCACTTGGTGGAATCCGCGGCTCACTCCCTGAATTTCGCGGCACTCCCGTGTCGTCGACATGAACTTCGCGCAGTTCTACATCGTCTAACACATTATGTCTTTTCGGATAACTACTCTGGTGGAGTCTATAAATAAACCTTTGGGCTAATGCTTGACAAAGGCTAGCCCATAAGAGTCGATTTTTACGAGGATGGTCCTTAGCAACTTTCTTGATGGTAAAATAGTTCATTACCACCGCTGTTGCATAACTCGCGATACAGAAGGTGGTGTACAGGAATCCGCAAACCGAGAATATATTTCCCGTTCTATATAGGATACCCCTCACTTCTTTTTCTGTCGATTTCGCAAATTTTTTGAATTCTAATTCACTGAGTTCTCAGTTAAGGCATATCGTAATTGTCCGTGCCTTTACCTCTTCCCGTTACCCGACGCGCGACTTCGTTCGTGACGGCCTTTCGTTCGATCGGAAACATTAGCGTTCGTTTAAACTTATCCATATCTTCACGTGTGTATATGCCATTTGAGGTGATGGGTGATATTCTCGCCAGCTTGACGATTGTGTCCTCAGTGTTGGCATCTAGTTCGATAGCAGGTTCGGCCTTCCTTAACGTAGGTGTCAGTTCTACCCATTTGCCCTCTATATTAAAACTTGGGGGTAGAAGGGGTTGACAATCAATTTCCGTACCATGTTCTGTCACTATATGAGTTAGCGGTAATCTGAACAAGGACCTGTTCTGATAGGTCACTGGTAGTTCTTGATAACAGGCGTTGGTTCTCCTATAACCAACGATAATGGGTTTTCATTTAGCGATATACAATACTTCTTTCATTACTCGTCCTACATATCCTGTAGTTTCCTTCACAAGATTACCAACTAGATCCGGTGACTGTAGGGACATGGTGATTCGATTTTGTAAGATTTTCTCCCTCAGTTGACATCTTTTCATAATGGTGTCATAGACTATATCAGCCATTTGGCGTTTCACTGCGATCTCCAAATATAGCAATTTGCTAAGTACATGACTCATCATATCCGTATTCTGAGGTAGTCGGAGTGATTTTCGGTAGAAGAATCCCAACGAATCTTCCAGAATCACAAGTAATCGGTTTTGCTCAGTCTGCCAGGCTCTTTGGTGGCATAACTCTTCCGGTTTGGTGAGTTTCAGAGCGAAAACCGTGTCTTCAGTGTCTACGATGAGATAAAATGTTGGTGGGTCCCTGCTGAGCGTCAATAATGTTGCATTTCCCTCGTATAGCACATCAACTCCGCTGTTTGTACATTGATCTGAAATTTTCGCCTTCCATATCGCCCCTCCGGATAAATCATCAAAGCAAGACCCATCATTATAAGGGCATACTGTTCCCGAACGAAGATTGACGATGTTCCGTTCCACATCGGCGGTAGTGAAATAATCGGATAACTTGATCGTTATCGACATTTTCGTACGAAACCTCTCCGATGGTAAATTTGGTTCCTTCACATCCACCGCTGGTGTCGAGGTGGCCTTGGAGAGTTGTCGAGACTTCGGTGGTCCCGTTGAGGGTGATCTTGCTGATAACGCCACCGCCCATTCCTCGGAGGTCCAGGTGACGAAACTGGTGAGCCTTGATGCACGTCTTGGCTGAGACGTAGTGGACGTACTTCCCCAAGCCTCCTGCGACGCTACTGGTGTGGGAATGCATCCCGCAGTGGTGGATGAACTGCTGGACTACGACGAGGCACGTGTAGACCTAGACTCCCACGTATTGCCTCTTCTGGATGAGTTGGATCCTCCTCGTCGTTGTTTCTGTGGCATTCCTTGGGTCGAGGCACGGCTTCACCCTCAGCAAGGATAGTTTGGTCAGTTCCACTGATTCGTCCTGACAATTATAAACAATGATGTCCCCTCTAGTGAGGCCTAGGAGCCTGATGAGTACGAGGCTCAAAACAAGCAACATAGTCTGAAACATACGGTATTGTAGTACAAGCCTAATCTACCCTGAAAAATTAAATTCTGACGTATATAATGACAATGAAAATTTCTAACTCTGATCATATTCGACTTTTACTTATCCATGGGTTACTCGGTGCAGGTCCTTGACTCCTTGTCCGTAGCTGATTCTCTTTCTCTTTTGTTGGTTGTGTGTCTTCGATGGAATTCTCTGAAGCGGTTTTCATTTCACCTTCGCTCATTGAGTCACTTTCCTCGCCAGCCGATTTTGACGGAGAAGCACTTAGTTCGCCTGTCTCGGGCATTTCTGAAGAGCATTCTTCATTATCACTAACAATTTCTTCCATTTCCTTTTCTCCCCTTTCAGTCCTCTCTTCCTCTACGGTACTGTTTTCTTTTTCGGGACTGATTTCGGTCTCCATTTCCGCGGAAATGTCTTCAATGCCGGAATCCTTTCTCGGCGCTTCTATCTGTGAGTTCTCGTTGGCTGGCGAGTTTCGTGATTTATTTTCCGTCTGGCGATTATATCTTCTTGTATATCCTCCTACCATTTGTTGATCTGTTGACTTTCTGTGTTTGACTGGTATATTTCCTAGTTGATTTAAATCCGTTTCTGTCGCCATGCAAGGTTTTCATCGATAATTGACATGTACCTTTTTCTTATCAGTTTCGCATTGTCTCCCCTTACTTAATGTTATCCTTAAATCTTTCTGATATTTATTTTGTTACAAGCTCTTGTTGACAAAACGGTACGCGATAAAGTGCTTTATAGACTGACATGCTATTTTCAATATCAATAGTACGCTTCAGCAATTTTGTTTTCTTCAACAATTTATTTCCTCTCAGTGAATATATTCCTAAATAATTTGAAACTTTGGCATTTTTCTCTAACCAGCCCTTGGTAAATGCCTTGAGGTTTCCTCGTGTGTTCTACTGAAAAATCATTAGCTTCGTCTTACTCCATTCTTCATTTCCGTATCTTCTTTATCCACTGTACATTTACTAACCTCGAAATTGGACATGAGAATCCTCACCACAAATTCCTTTCTGTTATAAGGATAATTGAATGGTATAATTATCACAAATCGTGTGACACATACTTCTAAAGATATGGGAATTGGTTCACAAACCCTCGTGTCTTCGTGGAGGCGCCTTCCATTTGGACACCCAGATCGCAACCTTGAAAAGCTGGTATTTCCAGATTTTCTTTTGACCTCAAAAGTGGAGGGTTCTTGAAACCTTTCTTTTATTGAGTCAATTCAAATTGGTTAAAGACTCCTTGATCATAAGGAGAGGTAACTATTGTTGACTTCTTGTTAATAAGGTATCCGTGGTTGGAAACTTCCTCTTTCGTGATCGGTAGACTTTCAGTGGAGGCCTTAGGAATCATCATTGGGATAGGTACCTCTTCCAAGTTCATCGAGCTGTCAGGACAGTGACTGCGACTCCTCTTGACAAAAGGGTCCTTGAATACTCGCTCGAACTCTTCACTTGAGCTCTGACCACTACTCAACTCTAATTGGATGATTCTCTACTCTACAACCCATATTGCTCCCTTCCCGCATCCTTCTTTGTTTGCCTGACATTTTCACGGTACTCTTTTTAGCAATATTTAGAGGTGATTCAGGATTTCCCCCGTACATTTCGTGACCTCGGTCGCTTGGAAACCCATCTTGTTCGTAGGCACTGAAGTTTATAACGAAAATTTCATGTACTTCGGACAGCTAATACATCTCCTTCTATTCACTATATATGGGTATTTCAAATCTCTTCATATTTTTCCATATATATATTTTTTTTCAAAATCCCTTGTGGGTTGATTCTTATCCAAGAAATCTAACCCTATCTACCCATATGTAGTGAATTTCAAATCATCTTTACACACGATACATTATTCTGAGGAAATTATTATTCTATATTCACCGAACCTTTTTATATCCCGAATGTTATCGTATCATTCCGAATTGATTGCAGTTTCAATCTCCTGCACAGTTTTTATTAATTACTAATGATATTGTTGCTACACTACACCAGCCGAATCATTTATATATCTGATGTGTATTTATTACTGGTTTTCACTATTTATTTTTATGGTTACCTGCGATATTTCGTGATTCCCTCGAAACAATAATTATAAATCAATAAAATAAATTCCTTCCTTACGGATGGTAGAGGTACATGAGGTATGGAAATACTTTCTATACAAGTATCAAATAGGAACTCTGTAACAGAAAATTTATGAGTACAAATGAATTTTAACACAATTGGAGCAATAGGCTAATACCGAGGCTAACACACAATTCCCGTAGACTGATGAAATAGACTAAAGAAAACCCTGTTTAGGTTTCTCAGTCTTTTTTTGTATCCTGAAAGAGATTAACCTCAGGCAGAGAAGAAAAAGGAATGCAATACTTTTATATCATTTCAACTAAACATTAATTCTTGTTTTCAACAGAAAATCATGAATGAACAACTCAACTGCACATTTTCTCGTTTTCTTCATTTGCCTACAGTTTCTTGTTTTACGCATTCATGGAAATCAGATCAATTCAATTCCTATCACTTATTTGAATAAATTATTTCAATGCTAACAGGATGATGAACTATACTTTCAATTCAATAATTGACATATTATTCCTCTACTATTCCAATTTGGCATTTATCCAAAACTTAGTTTACTTTCATCATCTGTTTTTTCACTATAATCAAGCCGTCAAAATACATCATTTTCAAGATATTCTTCTATAATTTCATTTTTTGACATTTATCTGATTTCCATTTTTTATAGTGATTTTATCATTAAACTGCATCTTTAATTTCTTTACCAAACATTTTTAAATTTTCATTTATTATTTCATGAGGAATGAAAATCATACTTGTATTTACAAAAGTTTTTCCTGGTACAAGGATATAGTATTGGTAGTTTACGTTAAAATAGGCAAGTCCTTTATACAATCATTAAACTAGTGCATTTTTGGAATTCAAACATTTCATACCGTTACGGAATAATTTAAATAAAAATATATTCGAACTGAATTGACACTTTAAATTTGAAGATCCGCATTGAAAATATCAAGTTTCGGCAGCGATAACTTGATACAAATGATTCCAATTTGTTTCTCAATGTTCCATTCATTTTTTCAACTCTGCCCTGTGTCTCATTTTGATACCATTGATATAATAATAATAATAATAATAATAAATGCTTTTATTGCAGGTACAGCAGTAGCTTATATCCTAACAAATGGCAGGATTCAATGCCTGCACATGATTGCTCATGGCAGGAATTGCTCTTCCATCCAACCAGTCGAGTAACTTATCATAATAAACTCATAATTAATAATATTATAAAGTACATACAATATAATATGGTAGACTATTCAATTGCTCCCAGAAAAATCAAAGAATAACCATAAATATATAACAAAAGAAAATACCATTACTAAAGAAAACAAATATCAAAATACAGTGATCAGTGTACATATAAGTGGAGAAAAAGTGATGTGCCCATACAAATTTGTCATTATAATAATTATTATATTATACTTATAAATTTGGAAAATTGTTATCAAATAAATATTGCTTCATATTTTTTCTAAATTTTTTCAGTTGTAATAATTTGAAATCATTGGGTAACCGATTGTAGAGGTGAGCGATCTGAAATGAGAAAGAGCCACGAAAAAACGAGGTTTTGTGTTTAGGCGTAGCTAAATTATTTCGAAATCTTAAGTTGAGATTATGTATGTCAGTTCTGAAAGTCAGTTTCTTGAATAGATATGGGGGTTTCCCAGTTGTTATTATCTTATGAAAAATCGTACTGGAGTGTAGAGTACGCCTAGCCTCCATGTTCAGCCAACCAAGATTCCTTAAATGTTGTGTAACATGTTCCCGCTTTCGTATGCCTGTAATAAATCTCACACATGAATTCTGCAATTTTTGAAGTCTCGTTTTGTCAGATTTCATCAGTCCTGGTCCATACACCACGTCTGCATAGTTAGCATGTGATAACACTAATGCATCACAGAGTATCATTTTACTTTTTTTATTCAAAATATTTCTGTTTGAATAGATCGTTCTTAGATTCATGTAACCTTTTCTTAAAATATGAGATACATGTGAAGTGAAGCGTAATGCATTATCAAGGTACAATCCCAAATTTTTTGTTGTATCTGCGGTGGGTAGGGGGACTCCGTCAACACGTATATTCAATAAATTCTTGCAGCGATTTCTTGCTGCTGTCCTTCCCAATAGCATAACGTATGATTTAGATTTATTCACAGTGAGGCAGTGTTTATTTGATACGGTTATGAGAGTATGCAAATCATGATTCATTTGGTCAAGCGCTAGGTTGAAGGAGTTTTCTTCGAAATTTAAATACATCTGCGTGTCATCAGCATAACAGTGCATTGAAGCGTAACGTAAGGACTTTGAGAATTGAGATGTGTAGAGAACAAAAAGAAGAGGGCCCAAAATTGATCCCTGGGGAACACCATTCTTTATTTCTAGAGATTTAGATTTTTCATTGTTTATAATAACGCTTTGAGTTCGGTTGAGAAGGTAATTTTTGAGTAGAGATAATGCATTCATAGTGAACCCCAGGTAACTAAGAATTGATAAAAGAAGTTGGTGATTAATTCGATCAAAAGCCTTAGAATAGTCGAGCAATACTAGTAGACACAATTCATTGTTATCAATAGATATGTGTATATCATCTATCACTTTGAGAAGAGCCGTGGTACAACTATGGTCAGATCTAAAGCCTGATTGGCAGGATGGTAATATGTCAAATTTATTCAAGTATATACGCATCTGAGCATTCAATATCTTTTCGAAAGCTTTCGAAATTGCACACAAAATGCTTATTGGGCGAAGGTCACTCATATCTTCTGCATTGGTGACTTTTGCTAATGGAAGAATATGCGAACGTTTCCAACTTGCTGGATAAACATTTTTCTGTATGCAGAAATTGAATAGATGGGATATATGTGGCAATATCAGGGGACAGCAATGTAATAACATCTGAATACTTACCTTATCGTGTCCAACAGCGTTTGATTTTATACTTAGTATAGTCTTATATACTTCATGATCATTAGTATCATGAAAAGAGAAATTATTATGATTATTTACTGTATTACCAGAATAAAAACGGATCGTTTCATCATCAGGTATAGAGTCATTATTTGATACACTTCCGAAGAAATTGTTTATTTCCTCAGCATTTATCAGGTGCTTTGGGATAGAGTTTCGTGATTTTTTGTTGTGAACGTTCATATCAGCCAGTTCTTTCCATAATTGCCTGCTTCCTTTCAAACGAAAATCTAGGTAAGCCCTTTTTTCAAGATTTATGGTTCGATTTGTAAGATTTCTTATTTCTTTATAATAATTCCAATGATGTGGAGCCTTTGTTCTTTTAAATCTCGTGAGAGCTTTGTCTATACCAAGATACTCTGGATATGAACCCTTAAAAATTTTGTATTTAAAATGAGTTATCGCTGAAAATATGAAATTTTGCACACCATCATTCGTTTTGATATTTTATGCATTTCTTGAACTGGGGTTTTATATTATTCACAATAATTGTCAGGTGATTCTGGCATTCAGACAATATGATTTCAGATATCAGGTTCAACTATTCAACGATACGAAATGAATCCTAGATATATTATGTCTGGTACAATTGGTAATGTTTCACTTCAATTTCAATGTAAAATTATATCTAACTCGACGTATTCAATGCAATTTCATTTGATTTCATCATATTTTTCGATTATTAGCATTCAGTTCCAATTCGTTTGTCTAAAAATCATAATTTACTGATTCTAAAATTACATTCACGTTCTTCAGAGCACATTCGATGTCAATGAGTTTAAACTATGGTAACAATGTACTTATATAATTCTAATCACTGAAATAAATGATGAATAACAATGGTCCTATAACATGGTATTTCGATTGAAATGGTCTCAAATGTTCTTTTTATCATTAGAAATTTACAGCAACGACTTTATTTTCATCAAAATGTTGGTATTTTATTGAACTGTTAGTTAAATTCAGGTCTTTCAACAAATCTGAAAAATGGAATTTCGAGAATCGAAAATATTCTGACTGCATGGAATTATTCATTTTTATATTGAGGTACTTATGTGGAAATAAGAAATAATCAGAGAAAAATCATGAGAAATACTTCAAATACTTTTACCTTTCACAACATATTGTTTTGTAATTCTACTTTGTCTATCTCGTTCAATCGGAAACTATTTCTTTCAACTGAGGCATTGTAAATAATAAAAATTTCATGAACTGCAATTCAAAACTCTGAAGTTATCTAGATACCATGTTGACCCATCACTTATGCTGTTAAATATGATTTATAATGCATGGACTCATTCAAATTTTCCAAATTTCTTCCTTTGAATGCTTGTATGGGATTTGTGCCAATTATTATTCGTATACTAATCCAAAATACTAGGAATTCCTGTATCCAAAAGTTTTCCATCACTTTTCATTTCTCAATCAGGATTATCGATAAGCGAATTCAATTATTCTTTCCATAAGAAATACATTGATATCATTTACGAAACTGTACTTTTGAAGGATCAGATGTTTTCTTGAATAGAATATATCCATGGTTCCTTTCATTTACTGATCTCTAATTTCATGATGAATTTATAAATAATGTTTCAATATTTGACGAACCTATCATTATTGAAAAGAAACAAATGGATTTATTCTATTTACGATGCTCTGCATCAGAGTTCGTTTTGATCTCACCGCACGTGAATTGTCCTCAGTTTTTCGAATACCTCATAAACTAATTCTACATTCGAAATGAATACATCACAATCGTATTCTATTATTTTTGAAATAATATGTACATATTATTCGCTGAGGGGAATTCATTCTAGCGTTAAATATGTCTATACTTTTTATGCGTATCTATATTGCATACACCATGATGGTATTACTGTGCACAAAATCTCGAAATTGAGAACAAAATTCTGTATCTGATCAAGAAATCATGTTGAGAATACCATATTATCAAATGAAATAAAATCTGAATAATTATTAGAATCAAATCCTACCGACTGCGCCATTTGTAAGAAGGGTGATCCCGTTTCGATAATTCTTATTATCATCATCTTCAATCTCCTGAATACCTGTCTGAGATTTACCTTCTTAATAAGTTACTCTATTAAAAATTGATTTAAATCTTCCTCTTGCCGAACGGGACAGGTAAGGCAAGTAAGGTTCACTAGATCATACGCATAAATTGTCAAAACATATCCAAATAGGTATACCACTTACTTTGTGATGGCTCAGGAGATATGAAATAGTTTAACAGGCACTTCAGGCTCTCACGGGTAACTTCGGTGCCCTCAGAAGCTGCACTCACTACCTCTCCTCAACACAATTCTTTTAGTTCTTTGGTAACTTTTATCTTATACTTCTTGAATTAATAATTAGAGGTACCTCTCTACACACTCGACTAGCTATCTCAGCAATTAATCTTAAGTTACACTCCTTGCAAAAGAAGTGGAACTGTTTAAAATAAAAGAGTAATTTTCCTTCACTATTACTTTAATTGGATCAGAAAAACGCAACGACAAGACGATTGAAGAAAGGAAATGGCTCCTACTATCAAAATTATAAAACAATATAAAAATGTATGATGAATTAACCCACAAAACCAAACTAATCTTATCAGAACTAGTCAGAAGAATAACTGAAATTGAATATAACTTGAAAGTCTGAGGATTGAATTGAGAGGATAAACTATTGTTCAAGTGGCTATATAATTATTAGTAGTAGTGTAGACGTGCTGAGACACGGACGTGCCGAGTCTCTGCTCTCGTCAATATCGCTCGTTTAGTGGTGTTTTTTCAAGATTAAATTTTTCTATAAAATAATCAGTGAAATCCTAACTTTAAGACGCTTATAGTATATTAATAACTTTCCACTTCTTAAATATTGTAAACAATACATTTTAATCTCATTTATTCATAATGAATAAACTCTGCGATGTCTGCAACGAGCCGGTTGATAGGAAAAAACCTGGTCTCCAGTGTAGCAGTTTTTGCGAAAAGTTTTCCCATGGGCACTGTTTAAATCTCTCTCTGAGTCAGCTGGATGTCCTACGCCTCGACGGCGCATCATGGAATTGCCCCACCTGTCGCAGGAGAGAACGCGATCGCACCGGTGTACGAACTTCGCAGATCTCAACCACAGGAAGGCAGACCACCAACTCGGCAGTGTCGCCGAATGCGAGCACTTGCTGGAATCAAGACCCCTCCGATAACAACATAATGGCTCTCCTACGCGCTCTCAGAGACGATATGCAGGAAATAAGAAATGAACTGAAAGATCTCAAAGAATCTGTATCCTTCTGCAATGCCAAGATAACTGACTTTGAAGAACACATCACTAAAATCAATGAGTGTGTCAAAAAAGTCGATAAAATATTAGTTGAAAATATACAAATCAAATCGAATATCGAAACATTGAATTCGAAGATAAACAACATTGATCAAGCATCAAGACTAAACAATTCAGAGATTCACGGAATACAAGAGAAAGATAATGAAAACCTAAATGAAATAATGAAGAAAATATGTACCAGTTTGAATGTCACAATAACGGAAAATGATATTGAACACATCCATCGTGTACCGAGTAACGCAAAATATTCTCCAAAAGATAAGGCAAAGAATATAATAGTTGCTTGCTCGACTCGCCGAATAAGAGACAATATAATCACTGCAAACAAACTCAAGCGATCACAAGCCAATTCTACGGATACTCTTCTTTCTGTAGATGGTATCTCGAACAAGATATACATAAATGAACATCTTACTCTTGTGAACAAAATCCTTCACAAAGAAACCAGGGATACTGCCAAGAAAAGAGGGTTCAAATTCGTCTGGGTGAAGAATGGCAACATTTTCGTGAGAAAAACTAATTTTACATATCAGAAACTCCGAAATGCTGCAAAAACTATAATGATTCTCATCTTCAAAATCACATTATTTAATATTATCGATTCAAAAATGGAGGGACATACTGACTTCAACATATATCTTCAGAACGTGAGAGGCATTCGTACAAAAACGCAGGAGTTTTTTCAGAACATCAACTCATGTGATTTCAAAGTCCTTTGTTTCACGGAAACCTGGCTCAATAGTAGTGTAAGCTCCAGTGAACTTTTTTATAATAAATATCAAGTTTTCCGGCGGGATCGAGAAACCACGAGCTCATCTGAAACTGACGGAGGAGGAGTTATGATCGTGGTTGACTCCACACTTCGAATTAACCACCATCCCCATCTCCAGTCGGACGCTGAGGACCTGTAGGTGTCAATTCAGGAAGATAACGGAGAAAACCTTCTTATATGTTGTGTATACTTACCGCCAGGTGATAATCTAGCACATACTACTTTCTTAACAAAACTACAGGAGAACGAACCAGTTATCAACAAAAGTAATGTCATTATCTTAGGGGATTTTAATTTACCAACAATCTCATGGCATTCCGTTTACAATGAGACTTTCTTAGAACCTAGAAATGTAGATGACAAATATTCTGAAATGATCGACATGTTGTTTTCATTTGAATGTTTGCAATTCAATAGCGTTCCTAATGGTAATGAAAGGATAATGGATTTATTTTTTTTCGAATTACAATTGTATCAAACATGTAAGAGAATCTATTGATGTTATATTGAAAGAAGACGTCCATCATCCAGCATTAGAAGTAATTTTGAAAAAAACAAGTTTCAAAAAATTGCATAATAATAACAATGAATATTTAAAAATTTTAAAGGCTAATTATGATGCAATCAATGATGCCCTTTCAAAAATTGATTGGCCGATGGTGTTTCATGACAAGGACGTAGACACGTCAATCAAACTATTTTACGATAATATCAACAAAATCATAAAAGATCACGTCCCTGTCATGAAAACCAGAAGTGGCTTTACGATTTATTTCAAACAAGAAACAATTAGAACAATTCTAAAGAAAAATAAGAAGCACAAGCAATTTAAAATATATAAAGACCAGAACTATTACTTGGAATTCATGGACCTTCGTCGGCGCTCCAAACAATTGATGCGGAACGACTTTTCTGAGTACACTCGTAATATGGAGAATGAAATATGCACTAATTCAAAAATATTCTGGAAATTTATCAAAAACAAAAAAAATAATAATGTTGCTATCCCTGGCTCACTGTACCTTGATGATAAAACAGCTGATACTGGTAGCACTATTTGCGATCTCTTTGCCACTTTTTTTAAAAGTACATATATTCAACCAACTACGAGGGAAAACCCATCATTCCAAATCTACCACAAGAAATCGAAATAACTGCCAACAACCTATCGGTGGCCATCAATTCCCTAGACCCTAAAAAATGTGCTGGTCCCGACAAAATCTCAGTTTCATTCATTAAACAATGTAAAAACAATCTAATACCCCCTCTCACACATAACCTATCTTTTCGGTACGGCATTTTTCCTTCCAAATGGAAAATTTCACACATCATTCCAATTCACAAAAACGGTGATAGACACGACATCAGAAACTACAGACCTATCAGTAAATTATGCATATTCGGCAAACTCTTCGAAAAGATCATCTACAATGAAATTTTCAATAAATGTAAAGATTCAATAATTCAAGAACAATACGGATTTTTCCCTCTTAGATCATTGGAAACGAATCTGATGACTTTCACAGATTTTTTATTAGAATCGATGGACGATCAAATCCAGGTGGATGTTGTTTACACTGACTTCAGCAAGGCATTCGATGAAATCAGTCACAATATTTTAATAACTAGGCTTACTGAGGTTGGTGTCAGCGAATTCCTCCTGAAATGGATATGGTCCTATCTGCATGACAGAACTCAGATGGTAGCACTGAATGGATATATCTCAGATCCGTTTGAATCAACGTCTGGAGTCCCTCAGGGAAGTCACCTCGGACCGTTATTTTTCATAATTTACATTAATGAAATCATTAAGTCTTTAAAATATTGCACAATTCTACTTTATGCAGACGACTTGAAATTATATCGTGCAGTGAATGACCTGAGTGACTGCAGAAGGATACAAGAAGATCTAAACCACCTTACATTGTTCTGTGATAATAACAGCCTCTTCTTGAATCTCGACAAATGTGTTTCAATCACTTTCACCAGAAAAAGAAATAGATTTGACTACAAATACAAAATAAAAAACCATGAACTTAAATCTGTATCTGAAGTGAAAGATCTAGGGGTACTAATGGACTCTAAATTAACATTTAAGCCGCACTTGGAAAAAATGATCAACGAATGCAACAAAATTATGGGTTTTTTCAAGAGAAGTTGCCAAAATTTCAGAAATACAAGGTGCCTTCTCAGTATTTATTATGCTTATATACACAGTAAACTTTGTTTCGCATCAGTTGTTTGGAATCCCCAGTATCAAGTTCACATAGATAGAATTGAGAGAGTACAGAAGAAATTTCTTAGATATATTGCTTATAAATCAAATGTACAAATCACTAATAGTGACTACACTCCACTAATGCGTGAACACAATATATTACCCCTCAAAGAAAGGCGAAATGTATCAGACTTGATAATGATTTTCAAACTGATGAAGGGACTAGCGCAGAGCCCATATTTATTCTCGAAGATTGAATTCAATGTTTAAATTAGACAACTGAGAAATCCAGAATTCTTCAAAATACCCTTCAAAAAAACCAACGCTGCTCAGAATTCACCACTATGCAGGATGCTCAGAACATTCAACATCTCATGTAATGACATTAAATATTTTGAACTTAATTTGAATTGTTTCAAATTTGAAATTAGGAAATATTACATCGATCAACTGTAAGTATAAGTGACCTATAGATTCATATTGATTTCACACTTCTTGTATAACTGAATTTACTCTATTGCCTATTCCATAATTTACTTTCTGTTCATGTTTTTCTCTTTTTTCTTGTTCATAACTCACTAAACTGATTTAATAAGTAGAGGATTCTGTTTTGGATTGTTCAATCTGTTTGTAATCCCTATATTGGTGAATAAATGAATAAATTATTATATTAGAAGAAAACGAACAAGTATGTTGAATATAAATGAGTACTCAGAGAAATTACCAAGCTAAGAAATCACTCACTAGAACACGAGGCAAGCAAGATAAAACTCAAAATCAAACTGACGATCATAGTCGTCGCCAAGAACTAGGAAAGTAACGCCGATGCCACAATTGGCTCAGCCTCCCTTTGAGGTTGTGACATGCTGAATTTTGGCCTCTCTCATACAATCAGGATGGATTTCTCATATTCATACAGATAAGGATTTATCTCTTTTCTTCTGGCTAGTTTCTCGACATTGACAAATAAAATATGTTTTTCTACATCTGGTAACAGGCTGTAGATATTTATGCAAAACAAATGTTAAGTAAACTTTACAAAATGTGGACATGCTGGGTGTTCGTTTATAGTATCTCAATACTTCCAAAACATAATAAATTATACTATCTCGATTTTATTACTATTCTATTCTGAAAACAAACTAAAAGCCCTCGAACTAGAGAAAATATCCATTTCCTTTTGTCGCTTAGTCTTCCAATAAATTTTATTGCGTTGGATCATAGGAGAGATTGTTCTGCACGTGATGTCTTAAGTTCTTATATTTATTGGAAAATCTCTCTAAAAACCAATTCTCGCATCACGTGCCATAGAAATTCAACATTTATATTATAATACAGCTCATAACTTATTAACATATTCTGGAGTCCCCGTATACATGAATTAATAAAATTCGAAACGTCTATTCACGCGAGATTATGAATATTGTGCATTGCCATTGCCATTGTATATTTACGACCACCCCTTGAGTTATTAACAGAGGGTTATCTATTAGTATTCAACAGTTGTGGTATAGAGATTTCATTTTTTGCAATATTCTGATGTTGGATGATAAATGTTTATGATCTTGATCCCTGAATGGTACTTGAAATTTCTTGTTGGGTGGCATTAATGAGATTAACATCTTCTACTGAATCTGCATAATTCGCTTTCTTACAACTTCAATTTGCCGTAAAGCGTTTGAGATAGGAGATAGTCAATTAACTTATATGTGAGAAAGAGAGGGAGGGATATTAGTTGAGACTGGAACTATCTATTCTGTCTATCTGTCTATTGACAATGGACGAGTTCAGCAATTCATTGCCAACCTTAAAAATAGATGAAAAGCTCTTCCTCTAGAATTACATTATTATCATGAAATATCGATGTCATTTACTTTCTTATCAATTTTTGAATCATCCTGAGAGTCCCCGACTTACAAATCTTCGAAATAATAGAATATGATGAAACTGAAATAACCTCAAAATCAATTATTATCAAATTTTTTATTATTTCGAAGATTTGTGAGTCGGGGACTCTCAGAATAATTCAAAAATTGATAGGAAAGATAATGGCATCGATATTTCATGAAAATAATGTGTTTCTAGAGGAAGAGCTTTTCATCTATTTTTAAGGTTGGCAATGAATTGCTGAACTCGTCCATTGAAAAATATTTATAGTAGGGTTTCAGGTGAACGATGATTACCGAAAATGAGCGACTGAATAACGAGGAGGTGTACGAATTTACGCTGTAATGAAAAGGCAAGAACGAACGACAACAAAAATGGCCGCCGAGACAATTTGAGCAATTTGTGCAAATCTATATAATAAATTTTTGCGAATATTAATTATTCAGAGAAGCTGAAAATGACTGAAATTTTGCTGGAGCTTCCGAATCGAATGGACCAAATTAATGTTCGAGGATAAAGTGGACTGTATGAATTTTATTTATTGTTCGAGGATAACAAAATCTATCTCACCTAGTTTCTCTGGATATTATGACCCGTAGTTTGGCGTATCAGAAATGTACGCGGACGGCCGTCCTCTTGCTTCTCCTGCAGTCCACACTCACTTCGTTCAGTTTTTATATGAGATATATAAATTGGTTATATTCACCGGTAATCTCGAGAAAAGAATATATTATTTTTGAAAAACGTGGTTCCTTATCACTCCATCCACACCAAGGTCTCGTTCCGATCTCTCCTCCTCTCGTTGATTGTGGTGGAAGAAAACCAGTTCTTCAGTTCAGCGCATCTCAGCATAAGATCAACCTTGTCATCATAGGACGCGCCAAATTCATTCATACCAAATATAGTGAAAGAGGCGATTTGCACAAATGCATAATAAATTGCCTCTTATCAATTGAAAAAAACAAATGATAATCATAATCAATACTTGAGAACCCAACATACCGCCCACCTAAAATGCTAATTTAAAAAAATATATTTCCACCCGCATGATTTGTGAACTCATGTATAACATATTGACAAAAAAAATGAGTACCCAAGAAAAAAATGAGCCAAAGGTTGAGCCATTGGGTCACGTTTATGTTGAAAAAATAAAAAATAAATCAAAAGAAGAGGAAGAACTAACATTACTGATTTGGTAAAGGGCAGACTTCACTCACAGGTCGTGTGTACGTGCCTTTCGTAGTCCTGACAGTAACTACTCTAGTTACTCTGTCGGGTCCAGGATGAACCGCAGTAATTCTGGCTAGAGGCCACTTAAGAGGCGGAATTAACTCGTCTTTTGAGATAATCAATGTTCCAGGTTCAATAGAAGTGGTGGAATCTGTCCACTTACTTCTCTGTAAGAGGGTGTGCAGGTATTCACGATGCCATCTGGTCCAAAATGACTGGTGCATTTTTTGCAAAAGCTGCCAGCGTGACAATCGTTCTATTTTTATATCCTCGAGATTTGAATCTGGAAGAGCGTTGAGGGGGTTCAAGTGAGACGAAATGACCTGGCGTAAGAGCCTGAGGATCATGGGGATCCGAACTTGATGGGCACAATGGTCGAGAATTTAGGACTGCCTCTATTTGCACCAATACAGTATATAGTTCCTCGAAAGTGAGGATCTGATCTCCAACCACCCTATACAAATGAGATTTTATGGACTTGATACCGGACTCCCAAAGTCCTCCGAAGTTAGGAGCGCGGGGACAATTTATTTTGAACTTTATATGTTCCTCTTCAGCAACGGAATGCATCAATGAAGATATATATTTGGAAAAAGCTATGAAATTGGATCCTGAATCACTATAAACATCTCCCTCTGCTGAAAGAGGCGATTTGCACAAATGCATAATAAATTTCCTCTTATCAATTGAAAAAAAAAAAACAAATGATAATCATAATCAATACTTGAGAACTCAACAATTATTGCATTTTCAGAATGTTGAGAGACTCGTCTGAGTTGAGTATTGTTTTCAATCTAGTGTCCTGAAAAGAATCATTGTTGATGAGATCAGAGATATTGTAAATGCGATCTTCAAAACGGCATTCTTAGATTTCAAGTTCGACGTTTCGTCTTCTTGCGGCCATCATCAAATTTTATTCTTTATTACGAAGGTTCAGATTTTCCAATTTTTTTCAACATGGACTGACTTCTGAAATACATGGACACTCAATGAATTCAAAGCAGGAATAAAAGCTCGGGCCCCACGTTGGCGCCAATTATCTATAACGTTTTCTTGTTATTTCATAAAAGAATGACCAAGTTATAGGCACGGCAGCTCTGTTGTTTGGGAGCATGTCGTGAATTCATTAATTATATATATTATTAAGTGGTTGGGCTAATCGGGCGCCACTGAGTTTTTCCTGGTAGAGAACAAAGAAAAAATTTAACACTCTGTGACTGCACCTGAATTTGATCTCTATTGTTTTGAGGGGTTAGTTTGTGACATGTACAATATCACCTGTAGGTGTACCCGAGTATTCAAGTTCTGAATGCTTCTTATATGTTAATTAAATGCATAAACAGGACAAAAAGAAAATTGAATTTACCAATATAAGATATTTCCCCTTCCATATAGGCCTATATTTCTGGTTCACAGAAGTGTTTGGATAATAATTTGAATTTAAGAAAATTTATATATTTAAATTGAAACTAATTAAGAGTAGTTGGTAGATTTATTCGACACAGGTACATGTCACTGCATCACCGGAACAAAATGGTTGGATCTGACCTTAAGTTTCCCAGGATGTAGACAGGTGGACGACTCAGTAGAGAGGTGCTCTGGTTTTCTGGTGCAGCCAAAAAAACTATGAAGGTGCCATCAGAACATTACAGGAGGCAAATCCTAGCAACTAGTCCACATGAAGGCTGCTTATTATAGCCCTCATGACCGAGTTTTGGAAAGCTGGTACCAGGAACAATCGCTTAGTTCTAATTCTGGAGGTAAAAAACAACTGGGTGCCCCAGCGGTGACCCTCAGGTTCAAAATGGCGACGATGCTGCACCCAAATAGCACGCCGTCTGATCTAATAAGAAAAAGCCCTATTGAACAACTGTCCATGTAAAATAAATCCTATTGGACTGTTACCTTCCCAAAGGAATGGCCAAGGATTGAAGTCGGGACACGTCGATCCCACAAGATGGACGAAACCAAAAAGGACAATTTGGCCCATAGTGCTCTCTTAGCAACTTTTTGGAGAAGACGGATATTACGAAATTTCGCTAAACATCCTGTGCAGCAGGAAAATAAACCGTTTATAAAAACTGGTTTTAAAGGGATAATCACCCACTGCGCAGCCCAATGTTTGTAACTTAAATTTAGGGGAATCAAAATATTACTAACAGTCCACACTACTACACTGGTACCTACCTTGCTCTCAGAACAATCATGTGATTCTGAAATGAGCTTAGTCAGTGTCAAGATGACTCTGACCCCGAACGCCGAAGGACTCAATAATAATTTGCGTAAAATCAGAAGGAGAAATTAACCTCGAATTTAAATTTGGAAACTGACAGCTCAAAACAGATGTGATCAGAAGTATTATCGAAAATAAACACTTGTTGAATCCTATCCAGAAGAATTACAAGAGTATCACATGTTCAGCAAGTTAGTAAAAAACTACAGATACCTCTGACCTCACCCCTTCTTGATGTATATCAAATCCTGATGTTTAGGTTACACAAAACCTTTATTATAGCTCTACCACCTGGAAAACCAGAACAACCTCTGCACTGAATAAACCTGAAAGTAATCATATCATACTATGAAGAACATGGGAATTTCCGACCACATAAGGCATGCAGCCCTTACAGGCACTACTCAACTATCACCTACCATAAACAGTATGTGATAATGTGCTGTCACATTATCTCTTGGTCTGCTAAACATTCAAATACACTGAGTACTCCTTCCAGGCATCTTGTTGAAAATACCTATACTGAACATCTCAACAGTGAAACGCCAAACTACATGTTACAATCTCCATAACATTTATTTTAAAAAAGGGGTAATGGGGGACATGTTTCGAATGCATATGCATTCATCATCAGCCCAAATATAAAACGGTTGTTGAAGATGAAAATTTTACATAACTGGATTATTAGTTAAACAGGTAATTCAAAACGGGACCCTGTGCCCAAAAATTAACAATATAAAGATGGTAACATCATGAAAATTGACCAGTGGAAAAAATTGTGACAAGGCATGGTTGTAATCTTTATTGAAATGAAGATAACAACAAGATTGTAGAAACAATAGTTTGCCCAATTAAAAAGAATACAATTTGAAGGCTTGAATTGATGGCAGCAATGATTGGAGTTGTTGAATCTAATTTTGATATTGAGGGATTATCACTTACTATTTTTATTGGACCGATTCTACTACAGTGTTGTCCTGGATCAAACGTTAAGAGAAAGGAAAGACATTTTTGTGGATACTTTCGATAGAGGTTCTATCTCGGTTGCAGAAATCTTACGAAGAGTGGCCGAATCAACAACAGAGAGTTTGATGAAGATTCAGTGAATGGAAAGAAAGAACAAGGTACAAATTCTATGTGCTTATGAGTCTGATGATCGGTATTACAAATACTTTTCGAAATTCAATGATATTGTGAAATTGAAATGATGAATGAATGCTTAAACTCTATTGATGTACCTCATTCAACGAGAAAGTTTCAATGGTGTTAAGGATCGAAAGTTGTCTTCTTTATGTCATTCCAAAGATCGTTTATATTTTCCAGGATTCAGATATCCCATAGTCTTACCGAAAAAACACCCTGTAGTGACTCGACTGATTTTTGATAGTCATGTCGAAGCCAGTCATATAAGAGTACAAAGTATTTTTAGTATAGTGAAAAAGAAATTTTGGATTCTCTATGGCCGATATGCGATGAAATCTTTGATCCGTCTATGTGTGTGTGAGGGCCGGTTTATCAATGCAGGGTTATACCGAGGGGTAAGCTGACCCAGGGTTAACTTTATCCTAGAGCTAGTTTCCCTTTTGATTTTTATAGCATTTAACCCCACCTCGAAGTGAATAAACATTTTATCCCAGAGTTAGATGTTAACCTTGGGTTATATTAACCTCACCCTGCATTGATAAACCGGCCCTAAGAAGGGTCCCACGACGGTATCTCTTCAAAGGGGATTATCATTTTTTCCTTGTATAAATCTAGAGACACCTTTTCGAAAGATACGTTTTTGAATTGTTTGTCACCAAACGAGTGAATACTACGAGCCAGGTTCAGTATAATACGCAAACACCTTGTAACAAGCGTTCAAACAATTTATCGGTGTAAATTTTTTTTGATTAAAAATCTTTTATTTTTGGGAGGATCACGGTTCGCCCATCGATAAACCACATCGAAATTTGCTGTTCTCCATTTATCTGTTGACGCAGCGATTCGTGCTTAGGCTCTCGGAACCTTCCACAGAAGGCGTCAGGGCTGGGGTGTCTATGTTTAATAGATTCCTCACCCCAGAAATATCTTTCCAGAAGGTGACCACCTGGTCAACAGTAAGTGGTCCTTCAACCACACTAAAAGGCAATTGGAAAGAGTTCATTATCTGCCAACCCCCTTGTTCACATCTCCAGTGAATGCTTGAAAACCCCTTACATATATACAACACAACTTGTTTTATTGAATTTATATCAACTTTCCAGTCCAGATCCATCGTGTTCTGTGTTCTCGGTGATTATATTCAGCTATATGCAGATAGGTTCACCTTAGGTAGGTTGGGATTTTTCATCGCGTAAACAAGGTCTCATTTCTGAGACCTTGTTCCGTTGAATTTATATAGACTTTTCAGTCCAGATCCATCGTGTTCAGTTTTTGGTGATTATATTCACCTATATGCAGGTAGGTTCACCTCAGGCAGGTTGGGATTCTTCAACGCGGTAGCAAGGTCTCAGAAGTAGTTTTCTCTGGGTTGGTCTCGTCGCCTCTGCTGATCCTCTGGAATCGCGATTACCATTAGTCCGATCCATTAACCTATTTATTGATGTATTCAATATTTCATCTTTACACACATCGAATCTTCCACAATTTTCCAGTTACACTGCAAAATTTTTGATAATGATTTTCATTGTCTGTAAACAAAATCATGACTAAATTTTTTTTATCACAGTCATATCACAGGTTTTTAAGTGAATTTTCAAGAATAAATAATTATCCATCATTAGGTGATAGACGCTGAGTTTTTGTTGAAAATTTCTAGTTGAATCGAAATGGTTGAATATATTCAATGATTATGTTCGGAGTTATTTTCATATAATAAGTTTTAATTTTTGTTTCAGTTAATATTCGACGAATTCAGGATCGGCCGATATGAAGCATCAGCACTGGATGGCTGCCCGGATGGTTACATGCAGCTGAGCGAACTGGGACGACCATTCACCGGAGGTTCATGGTGTGGGTCATCGTCAGGACCTGCCGCCTATTACAGCGAAACATCCACAGTCACAGTAACCATTAAACTTTTTGGATTACCCCAGAACCCGTTTGCTTTCAGACTCCGATACAGATTCGTTTCTAAGAGAGAAGCTATAGTGAGATTTGGCTCACCAGCATCTCCATTAGAGAGAGGACAAGTTGCTCCAGGCACATATTGCACTAGACAGTTCGAAGAGTGCTATAGGAAGCCTTGTAGACTTCAGTCTCCAAACTATCCTGGTATGTACCCGAGAAACGTTTCCTGCTATTGGAGTTTACGACAAAAGTTTGTGCCCACCTGTAAACATGCAATGATTGCAGTTCGACAAGAAGCAGCTCACAAAATGCACATGAAACGTTCTATCAATGTTGCCGGACTGAATAAAACTGCTAGAGCTCTGAGAGCTTGGAGAGATTGTACCGGTGAGAGGGATCACTTGATTTTTTATGACGGTGGTTCGACTAATGATCCAGTTTTGGCAAAATACTGTGGAGGAGATTGGCTTCCCAGAGTAGTTTCACGAGGTCCAGAAATGCTGGTAGCATTCCATTCGTCACCTTTCAGTGTACCCATTCATTCACCTCCATCTCATTCCCCATTGAGAGGATTCGAGCTGGATGTTGATGTAATATTTGCTGACTCAGACTCATTAGATTACTCGAGGCATCCTTCTAAGTGCGAGTTTGATGTTAATGCCACAAGTCCTGATGGAGACGAGATATGGACTGGCAGAGGCCGTAAAGGAAGACTCATGAGTCCGAAGCATTCCTTACCACCAAATACGACATGTACTTATAGGATCAGAGGATTTCCAGATGATTTGATTTGGATCAGTTTCATTTCCTTCAATGAGAGAGCATTATTAGTAGGCGAGAGTGCACATGCACTACTGAGCAATGGATCTTCTGGTAATGGTTGTTCTATCAGACTGAAGATATGGGATGGCCACAACTTGATTGAAGACAAATGTAATGAACCTCCAAAACTTTGTGATCACACAGCTCTAAGTAATATAACGAGACTAACAAGACCTTGTTCGATAGAAGAGAGTTACCTTTCCACAGGTAGTACTTTGGTCATCCAGCATCATACTGAAGATGGAACAGCTTTGCATCCAGCTTCGTTCAAACTGAAGTATGAATTTGTTGATACTAGATTGGGTGGTGATTTTATACCTGATGAAGACAAAACTATACCTTGTTATCGGGTTTTCAGGAAAGAAGACGTAGGTGAAGTAACTGCGCCGAGAAATATTTTTCTTTATGGTCGTGGTGGTGCTAAGAGTCTAAATTGTTTATATCGATTCGAAGCAGATGAAGATGAGAGAGTGAGAATTATACTGAATAATGCTTCCTTTGGACTGAATCCTGGTTGTGAAACTTTTAACGATCCACATTCCGCTAGAAAAATGTGTGAATATATACCAGGCAGTCGTAAAGCTGAACTCAATATTTTTGAAAGACCTTGGGGAGATATTCGAACACATAAAGCTTGCATTTGTGATAACTCAACACTATCCAGTAAACAGATGGTATTTATTTCTTCCGCCAGAATTTTGGAATTGCAATTCATTGCTATGGATATGAATATAACCGATGACTTTACGATTTTACATTTTCATATACTGTTTGAGCTCATCAAAATGTCTGATTGTCCACGAAATCAAAGATTACATGGATTCGGTGGAGATGTTCAGTTCAATAATCCTCCCATAGCACGAACCGATAATGTATGTGTAGGAATGCCTTGGGTAGTCGAAGCCAGATATAACAGAAGCTTATTTTTATTGACTTGGGGCGCTTTTCTACCTCTCAGGCCACGAGTTGATGAGCCCACGCGCTGTCCGACTTCGAACAGAATCATGATCTACTCTGGTCGCCCTCCCAAGTTAGTTAGGGTGGTATGTCCTGCAGAACCTGGTGCAAGACCCCTAGCAGTCCATATCTTCAGTGAAGAATGGTGGGGAGAGGCCACATCCCATATCGTACAAAGACCACCAAATTTCTTGGTGGAATGGATAGGATTTGAACCAGGTATTGCAGCCTTCAGCTGGTTGGAAATATCTAGATCGAGATCATCATTGCTTCAACAGTTACAAGTTTCAGTTAACGTCAGTGCGAATGATACGGACTTAGAGTGCGCGTTCAAGTGTCCAGAGTTAGATGCGTGTATAAGTGCAGATTTATGGTGTGACGGAAGAGATCATTGTCCTTCGGGATATGATGAATCCGAAGCCCAATGTGGAGCCACCTCAAAACTTTTAAATTCCTTACCTTTGTCAGCCCTAGCTGCAGCAGTTGCTGTGATATCCTCAATCATTCTCCTGGCATGCCTGACCTTACACCGACTGCGCGCCAGGCGTCGCAGGAGGCTGACAAAAAAGAAGTTGCTCACCGGGCCTAGACTATTAGATTCGAGTTTGAATTCTTGACAGAAAACGCTACCTGTAGAGTTTATTCACGTGGATCGGGAAACGACCGTATGAGGTCGAGTGTTCGCCGGTTTGTCCGTCCCTATGCTCATTTTGTATCTATATACCGGTGCCTTTCAGTGATTCACTGCGGTTTCATAGGACATATCCACATTTCTGATGGAAATGGCTATTCAATTTCTGGTTGGTAATGATTAGCAGCAGGCTGAATAATTTTCATAACACTAAGGAACAGATATTGTAATATTATATATTATACAGGGTGATTCATTGAGAAATGCGCATACAGTAAGGGATATAAGGGATATGGGAGATAGATAAATAGATATGTAGGAGGGTGGCGCTCTGCGACCTATGTCTATTGTGGTAGGACCTTGATATTCAAATGACTTATGCTAGCTTCACGTGAGTATAGGATCCCTGACAGTGGCTCTACAATGTTGCTTTATGCCTCTGAGTATTCCGTTATCTTTTGTGAAAATCTTGTTCTTGCTATTCTTTCGCATTCACATATGATTTGGATATAAGTTTCTTTATCTGTAGGCCAAAACCTGTATGTGGTTTCATTTGCCAGATCTATTTGTTGATATGTTTTTTGAGTTCACAGTGAACTGAGAGCATACCTACTGTCACTTTCACGTAGGGCTGCCATGAGCGATGGTGATGGTTTTCAAATAAGCCTTTTCGCCTGCCAGTGTCCTGGAAAATGTTTTTACCAGCTTTGCGCTTGTTTTCGTTTACATTTGCTGGTTGATTATTCGATTATTCCATTCGCTATGTCGTGAAAGTGTTCTGGGCCGTAGAAGACCATTGACGAGCCTTGTCTGGCCAATTCGTAGGTGATGTCCTCTGTGACCGAGTTTGCGAGTTTGAATTGGCACAGTCAAGGTTCATTGGAAGTTTCAATATGCATCAATGAAAGATGTGAAATAATATTTTCCATGGTACTATCACTCAGTTATTCAGTTATTTTAGATAACGATTTTTGTGAAAGTAATGTTCAGATAAAATGACTTCTCAACAGCGTATCTTGGTGAAGAATGTTTTTTTTTTAATTTCAATTTTTAAAAAGAGATGGATCATTAGGACGCACTAACAGATTAGTTCATTATATTGATACTGAGAAAGCCAGGCCTGTTCAACAACGGCAGTTTCAAATGTCACCCTATATGCTCTCTCATTTAAACAAAGAACTTGATGAAATGCTTGAGCTGAATGTTGTTAAAATCTCTAGTAGTAAATGGAGTTCTTCTGTACTTTTGGTGAAGAAAGCAAGTGCGGAGTTTCGCTTCTCTTTTGATGACAGCAGGTTGAACTTAGTGACTAAGAAATATAGTTATCTATTCCCTATGGTTGACAGGATTCTCTCAATGCTAGGCAGCGCGAATTTCATATTCTCTATAGACCTCCGTAGTCTTTTTTTGGCAGATTCCATTGGATGTTGTTTAATGAAAACTGCCTTTTTATTTCTTGACAGAGGGTTGTTACATTTCAACGTGCTACCTTTCGGACTTTGGAATGCAGCTCAATGTCAACAAAGGCTCATGGATGCTACTTTGATCCAAAACTGGATTTGCTTACAAACCATTCATCACTGAAATATCTATGGGAAATGAAAAATCCCACAGGACGTCTAGCACGATGAAGTGTACATCTCAGTCAATTTGAATTTGAATCGAGCTATCCAAAGGGCAGTTTGAATACCGTACCAGATGAAAGAGCACCTTATGAATCAGTTGTTGAAGAAAATTTTGCTATGGAATGTCCATATGATCAAATTCGTTGAGATATTGGTTCAGCAAACCTAGATTTTTTTATTGAAAATTGATTTGAAATATATCATCAGTTCATGATTCTAATGAAAATTGAATTATTGTTATGTCATATTCTCTGACAGCCAGGCAACACTAAAAGCACTGAAGGTCACCCATGTGGACTCTCAACTCTTGGTGGATTATACCTGTGTCCTGAATAAACTAGCAAACCGCAAAAATTAACTCTGGCATGGGTTCCAGGTCACAGAAGACATCACCTACGAATTGGCCAGACAAGGCTCGTCAATGGTCTTCTACGGCCCAGAACACTTCCACGATATATATATATATATAATATATATATCCGTGAGTAGAATGTCAACTGGTGCAAGACAGTCTGTTTCGGCTCGCCAAGCCTCATTAGTTGCACTAGGCCAGTTGACACTCCACCCACGGGACGGCCACTATTTGAAGACCACAAGGTAGTCTTCAACAGTGAGGAATACGGATGGTTGGTACAGTGCCACCTACTTGCACTAATCAGAAACGTGCTTTGCGGGATTCTACGCTGGGTACAGAGTTTCCTGTAAATACACTAGCTCAGCCCGCTGCACTAGTTCGTGTTTTAAACAAATAAAAGGAGAAAGAAGGATCGTGTGTTCGCCCACCGGAAAAGTATCAAATGAGGTTATAGGTTGATTCCGTTCCGTGAGTGGAATGTCAACTGGTGCAAGACAGTCTGTTTCGGCTCGCCAAGCCTCATCAGTTGCACTAGGCCAGTTGAGTAGTCTCCACTGCCTTACTTCAAAGACACAGGCACCTGACACTTGACATTGTATTATTGAGTAAGATTTTTTGATAATGAAGTGCACTGTGATTTTCTTCAGTAGCATCCTCGAGTTAGTAAGTTGTTGTTTTAAAACCTAAGTCACATCCTTTTTTACAAGTGGACTTTTTGTGTTTTTTCAGATGTCTTGAAAATGAGAATAAATTCTTTTCGAAAGCTCGACAATTTAACAAAGGGTTTCTTCACTCAGGCCATACCCAATTGACTGAAACCTCAAGGAAATCATTTTCAGTGGTGTTTTCCAGAAAACTCAGTTTATATAGAGGAAGAGGAAGTCTTTGCTGGCTTGTTAGGAATCAAACTATATTTCCCAGTTATATATATATATATATATATATATATATATATATATTATATATTATTTGGGATATGCAGCAGGTCAGCAGATTCCAAGCTTTCGATAATCTTTATTATCATCATCAGGGATGCTACAATATGGATAAAACTATAAGTGTTATACTTGATAAGAGCTGAAACGAATTACGACTCACGGTGTATATGAGGTTAAATGGCATTAAAGTTGAAAATCAAATTGAAAATTGGACCAATCTGGAGATAAAACTTCATTTGACATCGAAATGATATGTTACATTCACATTATTACATTATTCTTACGCAACAACATTCAATTTGTTATTCGTGATAGACGACAAGACAATTTACACCTGACAATAATAACATGACATGGAATCATGAAATACAGGACAATTATGGAGAAATATGGATGTTCTATTGAATTTCACGGTACTGACGTTTGATCATAACCATGAACCACAATAGCCCGTTATTCTAGAACAATTCATTGCCAAAAATGCAGATACAATTCGAGCAAAGAAAGAAATTATTTTTCATTTTGAATGGTACATGTATATAATTGATGAATTGAAAGGAGCAATGATAAAAAAATATTTTTTTTATTATTATGAATTACTACATTGAGATATTCACTGAGTAAAATTGACATCAGTGGCGGTCAACTGATAACTAACGTTATCAAAGTCATACGCTTTTGTGACTATATCCGTAAGAAAGGATGCTATGGATTCTGTGGGGGCACCAATCGATGCAACAATTGGACGTCCCGACAGAGTGGGCTTATGAATTTTTACCATTTGTTTGAACATAATGAGTTGGGTCTAAGCGTAGTTCAATGTACGTGTCATTATCTGAAATGAGGTCATTCGACATCGTCATGTACTGATCTCTGTCCATAATGACCGTCACATTGCCCTTGTCTGACTTGGTGACTATTAAGTTTGGATTATTCTTTAAAAACATCTTTGTCTGATTGTATGAATTATGAAAAAAAAAAGAATTACAATGAGAGGTATGAAAACCATTGGTAATAACATTTGTACATTTCTATTATAATTGTCTGAAATCGAGGAGGTGATGTCTGCCAATAGACTCTTCAATGAAATATCTTTTCCAACTATGGGATCAACACTTAATTATGGACCAAGTGACAAAAACTTCAAAATATCTGAAGGAATAGCAGTGTTCGATGAATTTTTTATCCATCTAGACTGTGTATTCAATTTTTCAAGAAACTGGCTCTCCATTAATTTTTGAATTTTCAAAATATTCTTATGTTTACCTTTATGAAAAATGGTTAGAAACGAGCTGCATTGTCTACTAGAAATGAATTTCATAGAAATTATGTCAGATTTAAATTTTGCTAAAAGGGATTCATAATTGTGAATGGTTTTGTGATTGAAGTCAATTTCCATATTAAGTAACTTATTTCCTAACCTCAAATCGAAATGTTTGGATGAGTTTGCGAATGCTGGGTCCTGCCTGAGGAACAAGTCATCTATGGGTTTGGTAAAATGTCTTATATGTGCAGGTGCAATTTCTAGTGTTCTGCATTTGAGGAGGAAACATCGTCTGTTGTATTCCTTCGCAAGTTTCGTGTTGATCTTTGACCAGCTCTTCATCAATCTCACTACGTTCTGTCCATGTGTTGACCGGATGTTCTGGTAGAAGCCCATTCTGAGAGTTTAAGAGAGAGGTAGTTTTGTTTGTAGACTAATTAGGCTAACTATTTGGGATATGCAGCAGGCCAATTAGAGTACTCTTATTACACATCATATATCCATAATCCAAACTTAATAGTCATCGAGTCAGACAAGGGCAATGTGACGGTCATTATGGACAGAGATCAGTACATGACGATGTCGAATGACCTCATTTCAGATAATGACACGTACATTGAACTACGCTCTGACCAACTAATTCTGTTCAAACAAATAGTAATAATTTGATAAAATCAATTCATAGGAATGGTGAAATCGATGGAGTGATGAAAAAGAAATCAGCTTCCTATAAATCAGTTCCTTCAAAATTCTACTCGTTGCCAAAAATTCATAAACCCACTCTGTCGGGACGTCCAATTGTTGCATTGATTGGTGCCTCCACAGAATCCATAGCATCCTTCCTCACGGATATACTCACAAAGCGAATGACTTCGATAACAAGTATTATATCAAAGATTCTTTTCAAGTAAATATGTTTTTTAATAAGTTTCGACTCCCTGTTAATTATGTTTTGGATAGCCTAGATGTGGTTTCACTGTTCAGTAGGAGGCCTGCTTAAGAGCAATAGAGAATAATTGGGATGTTATTAGTGGTTTTTTCAGTTCAACTAAAGATACTTTTCTTAATTTAATAATTGTTTTATTCAATAACACCTATTTTATATTCAACAATGAATATTTCAAACAGATATTTGGTACCCCTATGGGGGCAACAATAAGTCCGATTTTGGCAACATATGTCATGAATGACTTGTTAGACATTGTCACACTTGTTCTTCCTTTCAATCCACCTTTTTTAAAAAAATATGTCGACGAAATTATCATAGCCCTTCCCTCAGATGCTGTAGAAGATACCTTGTTCATCTTCAATAGCTAGGACCCTTACATACAGTTTACCATCGAGAGAGAAAACGAAAACAACAGCGTTCCATTTCTTGATACAGTCTTCATCAGACAACCTGATGACACCGTACTCATTGACTGGTACAGAAAGCCAATAAGCTCAGGGAGGTATGTGAATTACTGGTCGTACCACAAACAAAGCATGAAGTCTAATTTAATCCAACAGATGAAATCAAGAGTAATCCGGGTATCGGATGCCTCTTACCATAAAAAGAACCATGACATCCTATATAACCTATTTCGTCACAATGCTTATCCATCCAGTTTTATAAAAAAGATATTGTATAACACTTCATCTATTAATAATACTATAAATTCTCATTCAAATAATATAACTTCAAATTTAATTGTCAATGCACAAACTGCAGGCCCCACTCCTACACGTGCGATTTATGCTTCTTCACCTTATATCGAATATATCATACCTGGATTATCCAGAATATTCAAATATTTTTCAGAAAATATTAAAATTCCCAATAAAAATGTTTTACCTATCAATATAATTTTTTCGAAATTGAAAGATGATACTCCAAGCATCAACTGTTCGGATGCAGTCCACCGTATACCATGTCAAAATTGCATTAGGCAATACATAGGACAAACGTCGAGACCTTTAAAAGATCGGATTACGGCACATGAGAGTGACAGTAGACTCCACCCGGAGAGATGTGCCTTGAGTGAGCACGTCCATGAAGAAGGTCATTGTATGGATTATAAATCAGTAAAAATTTCAGCTACAGAAAAAAACACTACCAAGAGCCTCTTTTTAGAAATGGTGTATATTGCACAATCAGAAAATACTTCGAATACAAAAACAGATGTAAATCATCTGAGTGAAATTTACTCTTACTTAAACTTTGAAGACAAACCGAATGAGCGTGATAACCCTCAGTTGATCACCACTGATGTCAATTTTACTCAGTGAATATCTCAATGTAGTAATTCATAATAATACGAAAAACATTATTTTTCAATCATTGCTCCTTTCAATTCATCAATTATATACAATAATTTCTTTCTTTGTTCAAATTGTATCTGCATTTTTGGCAAAGAATTGTTCTGAAATAACGGGCTATGGTGGTTCATGATAATGATCAAACGTCAGTACCGTAAAATTCGATAGAACATCCATATTCCACCATAATTTTCCTGTAATCCATGATTCCATGTCATGTTATTATTGTCAGGTGTCAATTATCTTGTAATCTATCACGAATATCAAATTGAATGTTGTTGCGTAAGAAGAATGTAATAATGCGGATGTTACTCATCAGTTCGATGTCAAATGAAGTTTTTTCTCCAGTTTTGTCCAATTTTTAATTTGAATTTCAACTCTAATGCCATTTAACCTCATATACACCATAAGTCGTGATTCGTTCCAGCTCTTATCAAGTATAACACTAATAGTTTTTTCCATATTGTAGCATCCCTGATGATGATAATAAAGATTATCGAAAGCTTGGAATCTGTGTAATAAGAGTACTCTAATTGGTCTGCTGCATATCCCAAATAATAAGCACTCATTTCCTAACTAGTCAGCAAACAAGTCTATCTCTCTCTATATATATATAGTTTGCCTGTAAATCTTGGGGAATGCAGCAATAGTATTGAAAAAACTCTCTGAAGTTTGATTTCAAGCTTTCGGAAATAGTTCAGTTTCATCATCAGGGAGAAACTACAATGAAAATAATAATTTTAATATAACAGTGAATGAGATTATTACAACATACCTTTGGTGAGGATGCAATACTTGATGTTAAACGATATTGAAGGCATAAGGATATAACATCAATGAATATTGATACAAAGACATACAAATGAGGAAGGCTACATCATTTATAACGAATATGTTACATGATTGAAATCATTTTAAAAAGTTTCGTTTTTATAACGGCGTTACATTTGAAAAAGCGGGAAAAGCAAGTTTAGGTTAGGTTTGTTACATCTTCCCTTTCATCTGAAAAATATTGTAGGTTAGGTTGTTGTGATATCATGACAACATGGGCCTTTGCCCCAAAAGATGCTAACAATACTCTTCAGACGGAAGGCGAATTTGTTTCAACCTCACCTTGATAGAATTCAGTGATAGGTAAAATTCTGGAATAAAACTTTGGAATGAGCTGGAGAGATGAAGATATCAAGAATTTATGTCACTGTTCATTGAACTCTGTATTGTCGTTTGGTTTCATGTCTAGAAGAATTAAATAGGAATAGATTTCACTCAAGTGTTTAATATCTGTTTTTTTGTTTATGCAGTTATTGTGTTGGGATATGTATGCCATTTCCAGAAATGTTCGCTTGGTCAAGTTAGATTCTACTGATAATATTTTTGTTTGTTGAAAATTCATTTTATGATCCAGTTTATGCACGTGTTCCGCCAAAGCACATCTGTCTGGATGTAACCTACAATCACTTTTATGTGCAGTGCAGTGCAGTACAGTGCATCTGCTAAGGGTCTCTTTGATTGTCCTATATATTGTTTGTCGTAATCTTGGCAAGGAATACTGTAAATTACATTGGACTTGGACATTGATGGAACTTTATCTTTCACTTTGGAATAAATTTTTTTCATTGGTAAAATGGTTTTATTGGCTATTTTAATATTTGAAATGGGGTTAAATATTCTGGTGAGTTTGGGAGTTATCTCTCTGAAGTGGTTTATGTTATTTATTACTAATAATGACCCTCCATCTTCAATCAAATATATCTCCTTACCATATATTAGAGAGATAACTCCCAAACTCACCAGAATATTTAACCCCATTTCAAATATAAAAATAACCAATAAAACCATTTTACCAATGAAAAAAATTCATTCCAAAGTGAAAGATGAAGTTTCATTAATGTCCAAGTCTAATGTAATTCACAGTATACCTTGCCAAGATTGCGACAAGTGACTGTAGGTTACATCCAGACAGATGTGCTTAGGCGGAACACGTGCATAATCTGGATCATAAAATAAATTTTCAACAAACAAAAATATTATCAGTAGAATGTGACTTGACCAAGCGAACCTTTCTGGAAATGGCATACATATCTCAACACAATAACTGCATGAACAAAAAAACAGATATTAAACACTTGGGTAAAATCTATTCCTATTTACTTCTTCATAAAACCAAACGACAATACAGAGTTCAATGAACAGTGACATAATTTCTCGATATCTTCATCTCTCCAGCTCATTTTAAAGTTTTATTCCAGAATTTTACCTATTACTGACTCCTATCAAGGTGAGGTTGAAACAAATTCGCCTTCCGTCTGAAGAGTATTGTTAGCATCTTTTGGGGCAAAGTCCCATGTTGTCATGATATCACAACAACCTAACCTACAATATTTTTCAGATGAAAGGGAAGATGTAACAAACCTAACCTAAACTTGGTTTTCCCGCTTTTTCAAATGTAACGCCGTTATAAAAACGAAACTTTTTTAAAATGATTTCAATCATGTAACATATTCGTTATAAATGATGTAGCCTTCCTCATTTGTATGTCTTTGTATCAATATTCATTAATGTTATATACTTATGTCTTCAATATCGTCCTCAACAAAGGTATGTTGTAATGATTGTTCTATTCATGTACTGTTATTCATAATTTGTTGTGGATTTAGTTACTCTGTATTTAATTGCTGTTCAAGGAGTCACTCAGACAACGAAACAAAAATAATAAAATAACAACATTGTTTTTGATATAAACAAGAATATACAATTAAAATTATCTCGAATTTCAATCATCATTATCGATAGCGAGAAAAATCATTCAAGCACAGTAAGTGACGTGAAAAAGCTCACGACACCGAACATACGGTCCTTCGAACCGAACTAGTTCAGCGAAAATAGCAGCAATATCAGCAATCAGAACGTATCATCCATTATCATTTAGCAAGATCAATCCAGGTTTTTAGCAGCTACTGATCACCACTCACCTTCATTCAAGAATTGAAAACCAAAGGAGAAGAACGGCGAAGTTACGAAACAGCTCCTACTTTCATTGATCAGGGTATTGAGGTAAAGCTCGCTGTCTTTCCTAAGTCACTTACATTATTAGCTCACTTTCCGAGCTATCTTATTCATTTTCCTCAAGTTGTGCACTTTGCATTGTTTAACTTCTCACATACATAGAAAATGGCTGAAGAAATTAAGGTACTCCATCAAAAAAGGGGTACAATTAAGGGTCAACTGACACGGTTTTCAACATTTTTGTCAGATTTGACAGACTCTTCAAAACTCAGTGAATTATGTATTCGATTGGAAAAAGCTGAGCTCCTTTGGAGTGAATTTGATTTGGTTCAGTCAGAGTTAGAATCAAAAGATGAAAAAATCGATCATTGTTCAGACATAACTAATTTTGAAATTATTTATTTTGAAACAATATCGAGCGAAAGATTTGATATAAAAGTTCTCAGCAAGGACATTACCTTCTTATTCTCAATCAGCAATCTCAATCGATACACCTAACACAACAAATATTCAAAATATTAAAACCAATTTACCAAAACTAAACTTACCTGAGTTTCATGGGTCATATGAAAAATGGCTGCAGTTTTCAGATACATTCAGGGCTATGATACATAACTGTGATTCAATCAGTGGAATCCAAAAATTTTGGTATTTAAAATCATGTCTCAAGGGTGAGGCGGCTAACATTTTGACAGCTTTGGAGGTATCTGAAGCAAATTATGACAAAGCATGGGATTTCCTATGTGAGCGCTATCAAAATAATCGTGTTATAATTCAAACACACCTCAAGGCTTTATTCGATATACAAACCATTCAAAGGGAATCACATACTCATCTCCGAAATATGATTGATACTGTTAATCAACATCTTAGAAATTTAGAATCTCTATCTTTGCCAGTTGATCAATGGGATACTATCATTATATACCTTGTATCATCAAAATTAGATTCCACTACGAGAAGAGAGTGGTAGGAATATGCTTTAAAACTACAAACGGATGTGCCCAAGTTTAAAGAATTTACAATTTTCATGAATCAGAGATGTCAATTGTTAGAGGGTTTATATTCCAATATAAAGGGTTCTTATTCCACACAAAATACTCATCAAAAAAGACTGATAATAATTCAATATCAACATATCTTGCTACTACAGGGTCATCTTGTATTCTTTGTCACAAAGACAATCATAATATATTTTCATGCACTGAGTTTTTGAAATTGAATCCACAGGAACGTCTTGCTGAAATAAGGAAGCTTAAAGCCTGTACCAACTGTTTACGTAAAGGTCATATTTCAAAAGATTGCAGAAGTCAATATGTATGTGAAAAATGTTCTAATAAGCATAACACCTTATTGCATTTTGAAAAACTACAGAGTCAAATTAATAATAATAAAACAGATTCAGAAACAACATCACACGTATCTCAATCAACCCTTGCGGCATGTACATCAAGTGGTACGTATTCAGAAACATATATAATACTCTCAACAGCGAATGTTTCCATCATTGATAAGTATGGCAAATCCCATAAATGTCGGGCCATTCTTGATAATTGCTCTCAATCAAATTTTATTACTCAAAAATTATTCAATATTCTGCAATTACCTGTGTCCAATGTAACCCATTCAATTGAGGGTTTCGGATCAAACTTAACATTTGTGTTACAGAAAACAGTTGCCACTATCAGATCTACAACAACTTCATATATTGGTTCAGAAATACCATTTTTAATTACAAATAAAATAACGAAAGATTTGCCCGCATTTTCTTTTGATGCTAGTCACTTAAAAATTCCAAAAAACATAATTTTAGCAGACAGTGATTTCAATAAAACTGGTCCAATCGATATGTTGATTGGAGCTTCTATTTTTTGGGACTTAATATGTGTATGTCGCATAAATCTAATTCACAACACAGTATTACAAAAAACTAGACTAGGTTGGATACTATCAGGACCCTTGCCACTGTCTTATTCAAATATTTCACATTATGTAAACTCGCAATTAATAATGAAGATATCCATGAACTGCTTGAACGTTTCTGGAAACTGGAAGAAGTTCAACCCTTGGCTAATTTGGCTAAATATTCCAAAGAGGAATCAGAATGCGAAGAACTTCAATTCGAGACGAATCTGGGAGATTTGTTGTTAACTTACCGGTTAAGGATAATATTATTCAACTTGGTAACTCTTTTGAAACGGCACTCAAGAGATTTTATACAGTCGAGAAGAAATTCAATAAAAATCCAGAATTCAAACGACAGTATGTTTCGTTCATGTCTGAGTACGAAGCTCTCGGGCACATGACAAAGGTTGATATTTCACGTGATAATCCACAGGATATCATTTTCTATTTACCACATCATGGTGTTCTCAATACGTCAAGTACTACTACGAAGTTGCGTGTCGTCTTTGATGGTTCTGCAAAAACTTCTACTGGAATATCTCTCAATGATGTATTGAAAGTGGGTCCTACAATTCAGGATGATTTATTTACTATTGTCACAAGATTCAGAACACATGAGTACGTAGTAACTGCAGATATAGAGAAAATGTACCGTATGGTAAATATACAAGATTCTCAGCGAGATTTGCAGCGCATACTATGGCGAACTGATCCATCTAAAAAACTTGATCATTTTCGATTAAATACAGCGACCTATGGTACAGCCAGTGCATCATATATTTGTATCAGATCACTTCAACAAGTAGCTTTAGAAAAAAAGGAGAGGTATCCTGAAGCCTCTAGAATTATAATGTCGTGTTTCTATGTTGATGACCTCTTGACAGGGTTTCAATCAATTGAAGAAGGCAAACAGATCATATCAGATATCATTCATATTCTAGAATCTGCTGGATTCAATATTCGTAAATTTGTTTCAAATAATGAAAATATATTAGAAAATATATCCAATATTAAATCCCAATCATCTCAAAAATTCATATCTGATGATAGAATTACCAAAACTCTTGGTTTGCATTGGAATTCAATTGATGATATTTTTCAACACACTTTAATTCTGAATCATCCTTCTCACGTTTCTAAACGTACAATTCTATCGATAGTTGTTCAAATCTTTGACCCTCTAGGTTTGGTAGGTCCTTGTACAGTCAAATCAAAACTAATTATTCAAAAACTATGGAAGTTAGGCTTAAATTGGGATGAAAGTCTCCCAACTGATTTGTATCATTCTTGGCTTGAGTTATCGAGTCAAATTTCCAAGCTAAAAAATATGAAAATTCCCAGACACATTATTTGTTCGAATCCAATTTTAGTTGAGTTACATGGTTTTGGAGATTCATCTGAAAAAGCTTACGGAGCCTGTTGTTATTTTAGATCTAGAGATCGAATGGGAAGAATTCACTGTCACTTGGTGTGTGCCAAATCACGGGTCACACCACTAAAAATTATTTCTATGCCTAAACTTGAGCTCTGCGCAGCCTCACTCTTAATTCAGTTGACTCAGAAGATCTTGAAAGCTATTCATGTTGATACAAATCATATTTATTATTGGACTGATTCTACTATTGTTCTTTCTTGGATTTCTACAGAACCTCATCTCTTAAAAACATTTGTTGCCAATCGTATCACAGAAATTCAACAATTCTCTGATAAAAGTCAATGGAACTATGTTCCTAGTGAAACAAATCCAGCTGATATAATATCTCGTGGTATGAATCCAGAAGATTTGAAAGAATGCTCAATGTGGTGGGTTGGACCCCCTTGGATGTCTGAGGAAAGACAAGCTTGGCCTAAAGTTGTATGCCCTTCAATAGAGGGTGAAATACCAGAATTAAAAAAGATCGATCATACATTGATCTCACAAAATCTTGATACTGATATTATCAATAGGTTTTCATCTTTCACCAAACTTCAAAGGGTTGTAGCTTACTGTTTTCGATTTGTAAACGATTCAAAAATTGTGAATAGAGAAAATCGTGAAACAGGACATTTGTCAAATACTGAATTGAATAATTCATTAACTGTTATTTGCAGATTTGTTCAACAAAATTCATTTTTCTTAGATTTAAATTTATTAAGAAACTTAAAACCTCTTTCATCAAAAAGTAAAATATTATCATTAAATCCGTTTTTAGATGAAAATGGTCTAATCAGAGTTGGCGGCAGACTTAAAAACTCATACATTCCTTTTAATGGGAGACATTCAATTTTACTACCTGATAAAAGTAATTTCACTAAGTTAGTCATTCGATTTGAGCATACTAGACAATTGCATTCAGGAGCACAAGCTACTTTGGCTGCAATAAGAATGAATTTTTGGCCAATCAATGGTCGGAATGCTGTTCGTGGAGTTTTACGCAATTGTATGATTTGCTTCAGATCCAAACCAGTTGAAACCCATTACCAAATGGGTAATATTCCTCAATCTCGTATCAAACCTCAAAGACAATTTTTAACTACCGGAGTGGATTTTGCTGGTCCATTGTATATCAAAGATGGAAAAACTAGAAATCGAAAAATAATTAAATGTTATCTCTGCGTATTTGTATGTTTTGTTACAAAAGCAGCCCATTTAGAATTATCTGATAATCTTTCTACTGACTCATTCTTAAGATGTTTAACTAGATTTATATCCAGGAGAGGGATTTGTAGTGACATATATTCAGATAATGGTGCAAATTTTGTTGGAGCCGAGAAAGAGCTGAAAACAACAATAAAAGATTTGAATAAAAACTTGAAATTCACTGAGTTTTTGGAGGTCAATAAAATAAATTGGCATTTCATACCATCATATGCACCTAACTTTGGGGGCCTTTGGGAAGCCTGTGTTAAATCAGCCAAATTTCATTTAAAGAGAATAATTGGTAATTCGCACCATACATATGAGGGATTATATACTGTGATTACTCAGGTTGAGGCTGTCCTCAATTCTAGACCCTTATCACCCTTGTCAAGTGACCCAAATGATCTCTCACCTTTAACACCTTCTCATTTTCTTATCGGCGAGCCCCTCACTGCCCTGCCTCAGAATGACGTAAAGGACATTCCACCTAATCGACTTCACCTTCTGAGACTTATCCAGCAACAGTTACAACATTTTTGGCAGCGTTGGTCACATGATTACCTATGCACTTTGCAAGAAAGATCCAAATGGAAGAAATCTCATATGAACGTGAAAGTTGGGTCTATGGTCTTATTAAAGGATGATAATTCAGCTCCTTTGTGCTGGAAATTTGGACGAATTACTCGAGTGTATCCTGGAGAAGATGGAATAGTTCGAGTCTTAAATGTGAAAACTTCAACTGGTGAATTGCAGCGTCCAGTATCCAGAGTGTGTATTATTCCGACAGATACTTGATATCTACCACGAAGGTTTTCAGAATGATCTTGATATTGTTTTTATTTTATTTGAAAGGCAATCCTTTCAAGGGGGCGCCATGTTCTATTCATGTACTGTTATTCATAATTTGTTGTGGATTCAGTTACTCTGTATTTAATTGCTGTTCAAGGAGTCACTCAGACAACGAAACAAGAATAATAAAATAACAACATTGTTTTTGATATAAACAAGAATATACAATTAAAATTATCTCGAATTTCAATCATCATTATCGATAGCGAGAAAAATCATTCAAGCACAGTAAGTGACGTGAAAAAGCTCACGACACCGAACAATGATCTCATTCACTGTTATATCAAAACCATTATTTTCATTGTAAACTACGCAACACTAATTACGTCGCACCCACGAAATTTTGCCCCTGTTGAAATCTGAATAATTTTTCTCTGCTTTGAACAATTCGAATTCTGTTTGCACTGTTCGCTAGCTCAGTTCTTCAGCTATAATCTCGTACTTCTTCGATACATAAGGTTATTTCCATAAAATTGCTACAGGATGTTTTTTGGAACTGTGCAAAATTTCAAAATTTTCAAAAGGATCCCAAATGAAGAAAAACAGTTTTTCTTCAACTTCAACAGCAGAGGCATAAAGATTATCTCATTACCTTTGGCCATTTCCAAAATTGTCTTCTTATCACTTTTCTTTACAGAGTGACCTCAAAAAATCATTTTTTTGGTTTTGCAGTCATAACTTTTTTCCTCGTTAACCGATTTTTGAAATCTCAGGATCATTTTGAAGCTGAAACGTTAGATGAAAAGACATGAATATTAGATTTGACTAAAAATAAATAATAAAGATCGAGGGTTTCTGCAAAGGTGACCCAAATCTAAATCCCCCTCGAAATCCCGATTAAAAACGAAAAATATCCAAAACGTTGTTTGATGGAAACGAAAATATCTCCAATAAAAATACTGATAATAGTTATTTATGTATTGAGGGAATTATGAGGACCTTAATTACAGATGGCAAAGTTTGCGTCCCGAGGGCCTCTGGCCCGAGGGACAGCAATTGCCAGAGGTTCTTAAGGCTCTATAATTCCCGTGGTACATAGATAATTTTATTTTTGACCGATTTTCATAACAATATGTCCATATTTAGAACGCAATAAATGTTTAAATTCATAACCTTTCTGGTATATTTGAATTAGGTAGCGTTGATTGTAGCATTGTTGGTTGTTGCTAGGTTGTCGCCATGTTACATGTTTATAAGCAAACTTTCTTTATCAATCAATGTTTTTCCGTTAAAAACGTGTTTATTTTTTACTACAAATTGACGATCTTTTTCTGATATAAAGGAGGATATTATAAAAAAAGCGGAAAAATCAATACAATCATTACTTCCATCGAAAAGTGAAGCTCTATATCAAAAAGGATACAACTTATATCTGAAGTGGCTGACACAGAGAAATGTTATGTCGAAAGATGCCAACGAAACTGTCTTTCTGGCATATTTTCAAGAACTGGTAAAGTATTTTCAGTATTTTCTGGTAGATTTGGTAATAATTGTATTTATTCGTTTCAGTCAGAAACGTTCAGCCCAAATTCGTTATGGACTAAATGGTCAATGCTCAAATCGATGGTGACCATATATGAGAAAAGAGATATCACCAAGTTCAACGAACTAGAGGCTTTTTTGAAACGGAAAAGTAAGGGGTATAAGCCGAAAAAGTCTGCTGTCTTATCTCCTAAAGATGTCATCAAATTTCTTAAGGACGCCCCTAATGAAATTCATTTATTGCATAAGGTAATTTTTTTCTCATAATTTTCTTTTTCGTTTGTTTATTTCGTTTTATTTGTTATAGGTTGTTCTAATTATGGGTTATTTTGGAGGATGCAGAACTCAGGAACTTCTAAATATGAGTATAGCAGATATAGAGGACCGGGATACTGTTATGGTAGTGAACGTACCGGAAAGTAAAACTGGTGTATCGAAGAAATTTACAGTTGTGGATGAAAAAGAGTTCTCTGCTTTGCCTTTATTGAGACTTTATATGTCCTTGCGTCCTGAAGGTACAAAAAGATTTTTTTTTGAGCTTCCGACAAAATAAATGTACAACTCAGCCAATTGGAAAGAATATGTTTGGCAAAATTCCCAGCAAAATCGCAATGTATTTAGGATTGCCAAACCCACTAACCTATACGGGACATTGCCTTCGTCGCACTTCTGCTACTGCCCTAGCCAATGCAGGAGCAACTATGTATTGAATTGAGAAATAAAACGGCGCGTATGCTGTCTACTTTGCCATCAGAAGAGGCAGGCACCTCGACTGTAGTGAACAGCAACAGCACCACCCATAAAAAAGAAGAAATTTTTTCCAGCGGCGGAAGTAATTTTCAGGAAACATTTGAAAATTGTACATTTATTATTTGTAATGACGTGAATAAGGAAAATACGTCTCAGTTTTCATTACATATAAACGTTTATAAGCATTTCTTGTATCATTTTCACCTGTAAAAGGTAAGAGGGAGTTTTTGAACCTTAATATCCCAAGGGAGTTATGACCCTCATTATAGATAACGTAACTATCACGATATAAGCTTAAAATGTCACTGTCAGAAATAACAAATTTTTCACCCCCTCCCCCTCAAAATTTCGTTTGCGGGTAAAATTTTTGCTGTTCAAACGGTTAGATATATCGGTAAACATATTTCACCTGACCCCCACATCGGGATCGGATATTAAAAAAAATTTAAATTCTTTCGCCCCCCTTGCCCCCTCGGGGTACTTTGGGTACGAATAAAGGGGAAGGAGATTTTTGTGATTTTTTTACATATAATTTTCGTTCCGTACGAAACTACTAAGAATCGCCCAAACTTGAGTTCTCCAAGTATCATAGTTTGATGTACAGGGCGAAAAAAAGTTATTTTTCAGAATCGAGACAAGCGGAACCCATAGCTGTGTTCAACGGAAAAAGTTGATGAAAGTTATAAAAAAAATTGTTTTATAGGCGTACGCATAAATTTTTTTTGGGGGTCTAAAAAATTAAATTCTTTGAAAAAAATCCAAAACATGATGGAAGACTTTTTTATAGGGGGTGAGAAGGTTACCCTGAAATTTTGTTGTATTCAGATTTTTTTTTTATTTTGAATTTTTTTATGAAGTCATATCTTCAGAAAAAAAAAGACCTACGAATAGTTTTTTCTGTCCTGGTCTTTATTTTCACGAGAACGTAATTTTCAACCTGTCTTGTCAGTCACTCATTATGATTTTTCTTACGTTGGTTACGGGCCAAGCATTTTTTTTGGGCTGATTTTTTTTCTGAAACATGGCGTTTCATTTCGGTTTTCTCACGCACAAATTTTGACTACTGAAAGAAAAAAGATCTGAATGTGTCCAGAATGAAAGATCCTTCCGAAAACACGTTGATTTTCATTTAATTTTCCTCCCAGTCGGGATTTACAGAGTGTTTCAGATTTGGGTCACCTTTGAGGAAACCCTCGATTCTGAATGTTCATCTTGAGTTAATTCTGATCTTCAAATCGTCTCATATGAGGTTTCAGCTTCAAAATGAGCCTGAGATTTTGAAAATCGGTTGAAGAGGAAAAAAGTTATGACTGCAAAACCAAAAAATTGATTTTTTGAGATCACTCTGTAAAGAAGAGTGATAAGAAGACAATTTTGGAAATGGCCGAAGGTAATGAGATAATCTTCGTGCCTCTGCTGATAAAATTGAAAAAAAAACTGTTTTTCTTCATTTGGGATCCTTTTGAAAATTTCGAAATTTTGCACAGTTCCAAAAAACATCCTGTAGCAATTTTATGGAACTAACCTTATGTATCGAAGAAGTACCAGATTATAGCTGAAGGACTGAGCTAGCGAACAGTGCAAACAGAATTCAAATTGTTCAAAGAAGAAAAAATTTATTCAAATTCAAACAGGGGCAAAATTTCGGGGTGCGACGTTATTAGTGTTGCGTAGTTTAGTTTCTTCCTGATGATGGAAATAAACTGTTTCCAAAAGCTTGGGATCAAACTTCAAAGAGTTTTTCTTAATACTATTGCTGCATTCCCCAAGATTTACAGGCAAACTCTAACTAATCAGCAACGACTACCCTCTCCTATATATATATATATAGTCAAAAATAGTGGGGTATTGCAGCAATAAAGTAAACGTGTACTCTGTTAAGTTTATCCAAGCTTTCGGAATTTAATATAATTCCATCATCAGGGAAATCTAAGATGAGGATGGTTACATAGGTGGTAATATGATGACACATAGATTGATGTGAAGTATAAATATAAAACATATTGAAATTATTGATTAAAACATTAGTTGATTGAAGTCAACTTGTCTGAGGAGTTAGAATTGAACAGAATTCAGGATTCAAGAATCCACGTGGTGTTGAATCCTGAATTCTGTCCAATTTTAACTCCTCAGACAAGTTGACTTCAATCAACTAATGTTTCAATTAATAATTTTAATATGTTTTATATTTATACTTCACATCAATCTATGTGTCATCATATTACCACCTATGTAACCATCCTCATCTAAGATTTCCCTGATGATGGAATTATATTAAATTCCGAAAGCTTGGATAAACTTAACAGAGTACACGTTTACTTTATTGCTGCAATACCCCACTATTTCTGAGTTTGACTCCTTACAAGCCAGCAACGACAAGGAGGGCAGATATTGTGTTTGACACAGTACTAGGGTATGAAGTAAAAGGTTGTAGGTTGATTCCGTTTCGTGTGTGGTTTGCCAACTGGTGCATTACAGATCTGTTTCGGCTCGCCAAGCCTCATCAGTTGCACTAAGCCAGTCGACAATCCACCCACGACACGGTCACTATTTGAAAACCACAATGTAGTCTCAAACAGTGGGGAATACGGATTTTTGGTACAGTGCCACCTACTAGCACTAAACAGAACGTGCTTTCCGAGTAACGACGCAGGAGTACAGATTTCTCTGTTACTACACCTACGTCACTCAACTGCACCTCAATAGTGTGGTTCACCACAGGACAGAGAGAAATAGGAGGACAGATATTGTGTTTGACACAGTACTAGGGTATGAAGTAAAAGGTTGTAGGTTGATTCCGTTTCGTGTGTGGATTGCACGTTCTGTTTAGTGCTAGTAGGTGGCACTGTACCAAAAATCCGTATTCCCCACTGTTTGAGACTACATTGTGGTTTTCAAATAGTGACCGTGTCGTGGGTGGATTGTCGACTGGCCTAGTGCAACTGATGAGGCTTGGCGAGCTGAAACAGATCTGTATTGCACCAGTTGGCAATCCACACACGAAACGGAATCAACCTACAACCTTTTACTCCATACCCTAGTACTGTGTCAAACACAATATCTGTCCTCCTATTTTTCTCTGTCCTGTGGTGAACCACACTATTAAGGTGCTGTTGAGTGACGTAGGTGTAGTAACAGAGAAATCTGTACTCCTGCGTCGTTACTCGGAAAGCACGTTCTGTTTAGTGCTAGTAGGTGGCACTGTACCAAAAATCCGTATTCCCCACTGTTTGAGACTACATTGTGGTTTTCAAATAGTGACCGTGTCGTGGGTGGATTGTCGACTGGTCTAGTGCAACTGATGAGGCTTGGCGAGCCGAAACAGATCTGTATTGCACCAGTTGGCAATCCACACACGAAACGGAATCAACCTACAACCTTTTACTTCATACCCTAGTACTGTGTCAAACACAATATCTGTCCTCCTATTTTTCTCTGTCCTGTGGTGAGCCACACTATTCCCAGATAGCACTGGACGTCCCGGGGACGTCCATTTTATGTTCATTATGGGTCCGAACGTCCAGGACCTAGTTTGGACGTTTTGGGGACGGACATGCGTGGACGTTTCTAGGAAAATTTTGTTTTTTCAGATACAAAGTGATTCATTTCTCCTTCGAGATACAAATGCGATATCAATAAAATAAATGGTAAATATCAGCTGTTGGTATCGTTTTCCTCATCACTGCTCATACATAAAAAGTAACCAACTTCGAAGATGCGATATAAAAAAAATCTCTCCATCAAATTCAATATGAATTTGAGATACATGAATGAGTATGTCGAAATAAGAACTCGAAAAACCCCAATGTTGAAAAAATATATAACATTCGAAATCCTGTTGGAAACCGCATGACTCCCCTAGAAGAGGTTCGGATTCCAGAATAAGCTGATGTTGGTCTCGCTTCTTCCACCCGTAAGAATTAGACTCATGGGGAGTTCCAAAACTCGAAATTGCGATATATAAATACATATATTATATATATTAGACAATAATAATTCATGTAATAATGAAACATATTTAGGTAGGTATATGTCAAATTGACATATATGAATGATCAAGTAATATAAATCATTCAAAATTATTGTCATTCAAATTTCATTGATTTATACGAATCGAGATACATATATAATAAATCAATAAGAAGACAGCAGATACCATGTATGCATCAGATTGAGATTCGATAACTGGAGTCAAGCAACGTCAGACGAGGAAAGAACTTGGATGGGTGACCGTATAGATCGAATGGCTCTTTTTATTTTACTTGGACCTATTATGGACGTCCCCAATACATCCTGATTAGTAACAATGGACGTCCCCAAAACGTCCATAAGACGTCGGTCGTCCGGAAATGGACGTTTTTAAGACGTTTCGAATGTCCAGAGTGGACGTCTTTAAAACGTCCATAAGACGTACTTGTGCTGACTGGGTTAAGGTGCAGTTGAGTGACGTAGGTGTAGTAACAAAGAAATCTGTACTCCTGCGTCGTTACTCGGAAAGCACGTTCTGTTTAGTGCTAGTAGGTGGCACTGTACCAAAAATCCGTATTCCCCACTGTTTGAGACTACATTGTGGTTTTCAAATAGTGACCGTGTCGTGGGTGGATTGTCGACTGGCCTAGTGCAACTGATGAGGCTTGGCGAGCCGAAACAGATCTGTATTGCACCAGTTGGCAATCCACAGACGAAACGGAATCAACCTACAACCTTTCACTTCATACCCTAGTACTGTGTCAAACACAATATCTGTTCTCCTATTTTTCTCTGTCCTGTGGTGAACCACACTATTAAGGTGCAGTTGAGTGACGTAGGTGTAGTAACAGAGAAATCTGTACTCCTGCGTCGTTACTCGGAAAGCACGTTCTGTTTAGTACTAGTAGGTGGCACTGTACCAAAAATCCGTATATCCCACTGTTTGAGACTACATTGTGGTTTTCGAATAGTGACCGTGTCGTGGGTGGATTGTCGACTGGCCTAGTGCAACTGATGAGGCTTGGCGAGCCGAAACAGATCTGTATTGCACCAGTTGGCAATCCACACACGAAACGGAATCAACCTACAACCTTTTACTTCATATATATATATATATATAGAGGAGAAAAGGATATTGTGTTAGCATACAGGGCAAGGGTATGAAGTGACAGGTTGTAGGTTACATCCGTTCCGTGTGTGGAATGTCAACTGGTGCAAGACAGTCTGTTTCGCCTCGCCAAGCCTCATCAGTTGCACTAGGCCAGTTGACACTCCACCCACGGAACGATCACTATTTGAAGACCATAATGTAGTCTTCAACAGTGAGGAATACGGATGTTTGGTACAGTGCCACCTACTAGCACTAAGCTGAACGTGCTTTTCGGGTAACGACGCAGGAGTACAGATTTCTCTGTTACTACACCTATGTCGCCCGACTGCACCTTGGTTTGTGGTTCACCACCAGACAAACAAAAAAGAAGCGAAGGATATATTTGTGTTATGCACACACAGAGGGCAAGGGTATGAATTGACAGGTTGTAGGTTAGATCCGTTCCGTGTGTGGAATGTCAACTGGTGCAAGAAAGTCTGTTTCGGCTCGCCAAGCCTCATCAGTTGCACTAGGCCAGTTGACATTCCACCCACGGGACGGTCACTATTCGAATGTAGTCTTCAACAGTGATGAATACGGATGTTTGGTACAGTGCCACCTACTAGCACTAAGCTGAACGTGCTTTTCGGGCAACTACGCAGGAGTACAGGTGCAGTCGGGCAACGTAGGTGTAGTAACAGTACCTATTATATTGAATATATTTATTTCTCATACTGTTTTGAAGAACTCAAATACAAATGTAAATCTGATAACAAGTTTCAGCTTCATTATAACAATAATTAACTACCAAAATAATATTTTTCTTATATAGGTACATTTTTCAGAAATAAATATTAGGGAATTTCCAGATGATTTTCAAGTCAGAAATGCCTGTTATAAATGATTCAACTGAGCATCAGATTTCAGTTCAATTTACTCAAGACAAATTTTAGAGAGAGTGTAAATTACACATTCAATTAGTAACAAGTTCACTCAGGGATGCTATATTCCTTCCATGGAATTCAGTTTGTTAACTCACATAGTTCAACTTCTCAGATGGTATTGATGATATTTTTCATCTAACTTCTCATAAGTTTACCTTTAAATGGTCTTACCGAAACTTTTATTCAATTCATGGCTAATTTCGGTGATAGTTTGCAGTTAACTAACAAAAAATATAGCTTTTTGAGAATGCTCTGCAATTTTGTTTAAATTTATATCAAGGGCTTATGGCATGAAGTTGAACCCGATGAGAGGAGTACTATGATACTCCAAATATAGTTAGTCCATGCTGTTCACAAGCCAATTGTGTTGTCAATATTATCACTATCGGTTTAAATTGTTTTCAGAAATCAATGAAGGATCGATTTTTGTCAGAAACTTGAACAACCTGTGTCTCGAATACGAATCTTTTGAGACAATTATCGTCATTTTGACTCAGAATATATGATCCTGAGGTTTCGTGCAACATAAATGAAACATTCTGTAGATACATTGCTATTTGGTATCCAGAGCTCAGAGAGCAATAGGAAAAAAAATCGGCAGTGATAACACAGTCATTGAATTCGTTCAAAAAGTAAATAATGAAATGGTTGTTGACAATAATTATTTCTTATCATCTGTTGAACGATTTCATCTCCTACAACGATGAAAATCTCGCCTGATAAAAACATAGATACCATGTCACACTATAGATTGAATGATTATTGAAGTGAAAAAATTAAATGGATTGCATGTGTTCATTTGAGGCGCGTATCATTTTTCTTGTTATCTGTAGTTGAGAAACAATACTTTGTTCATGGAATGTTATGTATAGGTATAGGTATAGGTACCTACCTATGCCCTTGCTTGCTCAAGTTTTTCAGGACTAAATTTCGTTGATTCGCCACTTCAACATTTTTATCATGTGCATTCGTATGCACATAGGTAAATAATACACCAAAATATTATTGTCCCGTATTATTGTAATTTTTTCCTATGGTGAATATGTTATCATTATTATTTATCGAATATTCATGGAATCATTCATATATTTTCCAATTCTGAATGAAGCTTTGACAAATCAATGAAATTTGCAATGAAAGATGTACTAGAGAATGCGAATAAAAAAGATGAGGAAATATCCTGCCACTATCAAACTATGAATATATGAAATCTGATGGATTTCAAGAGTGTGAAATGCCCTTGCTTGAACCTTTCTTTTATCTTGAGAATGCAACAAAGAAAAACCTATAATGTTCGTTGAACATCATGCAAGCCAGTTGAAAAATGTTGGGAAAGGGTATGGATGTTGCAATATTTCTCGAAAGTTTATGCGTTATAGGTATTAGGAAATACCTCAGTAGGTAATGAGTGCGAAATGTCTAAAATTGAACTGATGGAAGATGTTAGCCAGGTCTAGAGCATGACAATAAAAAGGTGGTCCGTCTGAGTCTGTCTTGTCTGACTCATTATAGAAGAGGAAGTGCAAAATCGCCAGCCAGACAAGCAGCATTTCTCTGGATAGGATCCAGGAGCCTCACCGTATGTTCGAGACCTGCACTCTAATGCGAACAATACTCCGTAACAGATCGAATTTGCATTTTTTGGAGGTCAGGAGAAGCTGTGTGAATTGTTTTTTTTTGCATGAAATGAAAAATTGAAATACCAGTATCCGCAATGGATCTAACATAATCATTCCATAATATGATATTGTTGTGTGGATATTGAGGAAGGGAAAAAGTCGTGCTCGATATAGTAATATCAGGCATTGTGAGGTTAGTCTACTTGGAGAAAATATACGAGCTTGAATTTTGGTTGTATTAAACTTAATTAGATTATCAGATACCATTTCACTAGTCCCGCCAATCAAAATACACTTATTCATAGACAGAATGCAAGATTTTGATAGTTCAATAGATCGCTTCACAACATGTATTTATCACTGACTTCACATATCAAATATATCTATTGTTTAGAACTTGTTCTGATTCTGTTCACCCTTCGAGCGGTAGAAGAATTATACTATTTCAAATGAGTGAATGATTCGTTTCCAATCACCTATTGATTTTGGATACACTCAGTAGATATATATGAAGACCCCGAATAAAAAATAGCATCGAACTGATATTTCCATTCCAAATTGAAAAATGCCTTGAAGAAGTCGTATTTGATCTCAGAATCGCCTCGAATAGCAATACATCATACTATCAGGCCACGCAAAGTAGGTACTCGGAAAGATATATAGTGCCCATTCAGGTTCAGTCACCCCTCGAGGTATATCTATATAATACACAAAATCTGAATTTGCCTGCGAACAACTGTCTGATGACCATTCTCGACCTTGAAATACATTAAAAAGCGAGCACTACACCCAAGGCAACTGTTCCCAAGATCACCAGTGGCGTAGGTACCTCTGTTATAACATCTACAAATGCGTACCTAAACACAAACTCCTGGTGGAACTTTTCAATCTGGTTTACAAATAAAAATGAAAGGTATATTGAAGATAATAATGGTTGGATGTACTCCAGAATCGGATGATAACAATGATGATAAATATAAAGAATTGCATGAGATAGAAACAAGCCAGATGAGGGAATAGGAAAAATAATATCAACCTACCTTAAGAAATCAGAAGATAATGTAACGACATATATTTTGAACAATGCTCGAAATTCATGAATTGCAAAAAAGTTCGAATATATTGCAATGACATAAGTTTATTGAGATATTTCATTAAAGTATGTTCTTCTAGAATTCATCAAGTGAACTAGCAGTTTGCAGTAGTAGTGAAAGTAGTTCGAAGGAAATGAGACTTATAGTAACTTCAACGATTCATCATCAAGTTTATGTGCTTAAAAACTCATAGATGATATGGCTATGTAGGTGCAAGCAGATGTTTATGAAGAGTGGGGAAATGATGATGTATCCTCTTGTTTAATGATTCATGAGCAAATTATCAACTTTACTGTCCCATCGATCAAGGTAGTTACCGGATTCAATCTTGCTGAATGGTATATGCCTACAGTGAAACTTGTAAATACAATGATGACGTATAACCGCTTCAATTATATTGTCTGCAATGTTTAAGAATGGAGGATGTTCATCTTCTATCTAAATAGAATGTGCGAAGAACTTTTCGATATCACCAAAGAAGATGAGTAGCTTGATATGGAATTCTACTGGAGCAGTTTTTAAGTTATGAAATCCCAAATATTTTATTCGGAATTGGTGCAGGTGACGAATGGCTCGACATTTTTGTATCTATGAGAGACGACAGTTAGAGAGATCATGAACCAGGATTTCATCATAAAAAAGCGCTTGAAGGTTCTGGAGCAAGCTGAATTCTCGTTTTATTATAATAGATACATAGACACTGCTGTTAATATTATAAAAAATTGTCAACTGACGTGTTCCGTAGAAACTATTTCAAAATTTTCATGTTATATGGTAGTAAATGTTCTAAACTATTATATACGTGAAATTCTACATTTCCATTAAGTGTATGTATTGGGAGACATCAATACATGTATATAATTATAGATTTTTGAGTTTTTTTCCTTTTTTCTTGATATTTCAATATTCCTTTCATGTGAAAAAACATTTAAAAAACAACTGTAAAAACCAACTATTTGGTTTTTGAAACCACCTAAAAAACAACTAAAAACCATCTGGAAACCAATCAAAAACCAACTAGTTGGTTTTCAAAACCAACTAAAAACCAACTAAAACCAACTAAAATTCAACTAGTCGGTTTTCGAAACCAACTAAAAACCAACGAAAACCAACTAAAAACCAACAACCCAGATAGCACAAGTACGTCCCGAAGACGTCCTCAAACCGTACACGTCAGACCTCAACGACGTCCCGAGGATGTCCTATTTAGATACGGCGTACGTCCTCAGGACGTTTCGGGGACATACGATGTTACAAAATCGGAGGTCCCCAAGACATACCAATTAGGGCCTCATTAGGTCTGAACAGGACAATTCAACATAAAAACCTTCTGTGACTTTTTCACAGAGTTGTTGTTATTCTCCGAATGTTGTGAGAATACTTGAAAACTAATAAGAAATACAAAAATAAAAAAAACGCTATCACGAAGTCACCCATCCAAACCCTAACCGCGACTTTGGTTGCTTGACTTCCGTGATTGAACTTAATTCCTCATTGAATGCTCGCTATTACGACTTGTTAATACTCGGATTACTCCAGTGTGAATCGAACAACAATTATTTTCAACAATTTATATTACTTAATAGGCCATTAGTGTTCCTGGCTGTCAATTCGGCACATTTTTATTCCTCAAAGTTGAATTAAAATCAGTAGACTAGATGTCAATAATTATATGATCCACTTCTATCCAATGCATAAATGATGCATCATATTTTGAAAAGGTAGATATTATTTCTATAGTTGATATACATATTTCACAATAACATAAAGAAGTAAGAAAATAAAATGCGAATACTGTTGCCGAAAATATTTTTCAAACAAATAATAACATACCGAGTTGATTTTCAGAAAGTTCTCATACACATAAAATATATAGGTAGTATATATAATACAGGTTCTTACTTTCGGAGGCACTGAATGACCCGAAACATCTATAAGAATGAAATAATCTATTGAAACCTTGAAAAGATGTCCTGAGGACGAATACAAATGGACGTTCTGGGGACGTCCACTCATGAACGTCCTGAGGACGTCCTATCGGACCAAATGGGGACGTCATGTGCTATCTGGAAAGAACCAACTGAAAACCAACTAGTTGGTTTTCGAAACCAACTTAAAACCAACTAATTGGTTTTGAGAACCGACTGAAAACCAACCAGTTGGTTTTCGAAACCAACTAAAAACCAACTACTTGGTTTTCGAAACCAACTAAAAACCAACTAGGGTTGATTTTTTGGTTTTCAATAACAGCACAATATGAGTGTCACGGATCTCGAAGTTGACAACAATCTCATCGTCAAGGTTTGTACCTGCTATCAATAATTATTCCGCTAGGAAATTTTTGTAGTAAAGACCGTACAAACATTCGTAGATGCACGTCTGCCAGATGTCGAGTATGGACCCCCGACTAGAGAATTTCTGTTAAAATATACAATAGGATATTTCCTCTTTCCAAATACGAAATATTAATGAATTGAGTGAACATGAAAGGTACGCCCTCAAGAAGGGTGGCCATGAAAGGAACGCCTCCAAGAGGGGTGACCATGGAGGGTACGACCCCGGGAAGAGTGACCTTGAAATATATGACCATGAAAAGTGCGTCCTTGAGAGGAGTGACCTTGAGATGGGTGACCTTGAAATGAATGACCTCGCAATGTATGGCCTTGAGTTGAATTACCTTCTATAAGCAATCTAAACTATGTTAGCCTACTCGAAGGGTTTGCCATGCCGAATAAATAAACTAACGGTCGATGGTCTGCATATAATATAATAAATTTTCTACCGTACAAATAACAAGAAAAATGTTTTATACCGAAAACAATTTCCAAAAGCTCCTTCTCAATTGTAGAATACTGTTTTTCAGCCTTATTCAATGTTCTGCTTGCGTATGCTATAGGCCTATCATCATTATTCGAAAGAACTGCACCTACACTATGACCAGATGCATCAGTTTTCAAAGTAAATGTATTATCCGGAGAAAAATTTGGATATTGTATTACGGAAGGACTAATTAATGCTGTTTTTGATGTATCAAATGCCAGTTGGCATTCAGATGTCCATTTGAATTCAACATTTTTTTCTGACAAGTAATTTAGTGGTGTTGCAATTTCCGCAAAGTTTTTAATATATTTTCTGTAGTAATTAGCAAATGCAACAAATCTTCTCGTGTCATCAGCACCCTGTGGGTCAGGATAGTTTTGAACAGCTTTTATTTTTTCAGGATCAGGTAAAATGCCATTACATTACATTTGTTTGGATTCAATATCAGATTGACTTCTCTTAGTCGCTGTAAAACTTTTATTAAATTCTTGTTATGTTCAAATAATTTTTTTCCAAACACAATAAGATCATCTGAATAAATAAAACAGCTTTTATAATTGAGTCCCGACATTGCAATTGTCATAGCTCTAGAAAATGCATTTGGGCTAATTTTCAACCCCATTGGAAGCCGAGTCATTTGATACTGCCCCTTACTACCCACTGTGAATGCTGTACATGGCCTACTTGATTCATCTAATTCTACTTGATAATAACCTTGGGATAAATCTAAGTGTGAGAAATAAGTAGCGCCAGACAAAGAATCTAGTATATCTGTAATACAAGGCAAAGGCCACTTTTCATCCTGTATCTGAGTATTACAACCCCTATAATCAATTACTAACCTGAATTTCTTATTACCATTATTATCAACTATTTTTGGAACTAATAAAAGTGGAGATGACCATTCAGATTTAGCTTCCTCAAATATACCGTCTTGCAACATTTTATTGATTTGCTTATCTATCTCTTGTTCTTGAGCAAATGGTAACCTATAAGGTTTTTTATATACGGGGGATGCATTTGGCTTAAAATAGATTTTTTGTTTATATATGTCAGTTGTTGTTAATGGATCAGTATCTGAATGAAAAACGTCAGAGTATTTTGCACAATTTTTTTGTATAGCTACGATTTCATTTTCTTTCAATTCATTTAAATTCAATAGTCATAACAATTTCTCTATTCTACTGACTGATTTATTATCGTGTGATCCAAAGTGGCACAATTCGTAATTTTTCAGCAAACCAATATTTGGTTTAAAATTTTTCAAGGTGACGTCTCGTTCTTGGACATTAAAAATTTTAACCGGTACTTTATTTGCTTCAGGAGTAACTATCGACCTCGCAATAAAAATACCGTCTCCTATTTCATCCGCGAGAATCACATAGTCAGTGTTATGGTCTACTTGAATATATCTAATAATTTCCGTTTGTTTTGGAATTTAAGTGAATATCATTTCGTTAGCATGCATTGGTACAGTTATTCTATTTTTACCATCATAAAATAAAAACATAAAATTTTCGAAATCTATTGTCGCATTATATTTGACGAAGAAATCTAATCCAATAACACCGTGAAAATTATTTTCGAACTCCTTAATATTCAAAAATTTTGTGACACATATTCACGTTATTATTCACTGTGAAAAGTATGTTTGTCGAGCCTTGCGAAATAATTGACCCAGATATGCCATTTATTTTGATTCTTTTTGAATAATCGATGTTTTGGTGCTTATTTACATGTTTATGGAAAATCACACTAACATTCGCACCCGTGTCTAATAAAAATTTGAGATTTTTTCCTTCATAATTTACTGTGATAAAATTTAAGCCATTTAATTTTATTAATTGTGGATTAGAATGGTGAGTCTCGAAAAAACAGCTGAACTGGGTTCGAATTTGAGCTTGTATTCGAATTCATGTTTTGATTTCTAGAATTATCATTTTGCATGATATACCCGCGTTGTCCATTATTATGACTCACACGACTACCTCTTCGGTTATGGTGAAATCTTGAATTAGGAGAGTTCCTATTTGAATAATGTGAATTTTGTGGAGTGTGTCTATGATTATTAGAATTATTAAAATGATTAGTATTATTCCTATCAAAGCTCCGGAACGAACCTCTATTTGAGCCTCTGTGTGCGAAATTGTTATTAGACCTTAACCGAAATATTTCTCTAGGTACCCCTAACGATATTTCCTCATCTTTTGCACCCTGTATTGCATCATTCAGACTCTGATAGTTTCGTGCTTTAATAATTGTTCTCAAATTTTGATTGTTGAGACCGTTCGCAAAGGTATTAATCGCAATATTCTCATTAACAGGTCGTAAAACATTTGCATTTTGCTCATTGCTTTCGGCTTGTGTTAATGTAAGATCAACCATTAATTCATCAAGCGATCTTCCGAAATCATCAATCGACTTAGAATTTTGTTTTTCGCTATTCAGCTTTGTGGATAGTGCAGCAGCTGATTTCTTCGAAATAAAATTGCTTCTTAAATCATTGATCAAAAGTGTGTTAGATGTATAAGATGATTTTAATCTAATCTTTGCACTTTCTGATAATATAGTTTTTAATACATAAGATGTTAATAATGTTTTTCCATCACTATTCAATAAAGAATCATAGGAGCTAATCGCGTCTATTAGTTGCTTAGTTACTGTTTCAGATCCATTCATTACTGGAATTAAACCTGCAGCAGTCTTCAAATCGAAATTTCCAGACATTTTTACCTCTCTGTCTGATTCTGACGATTCGTTTTTAAAATCTACTTTGGGCTTTGAAGGAACTGATTCTAATGTTTCAGTTAGAATACCATAAATTGCATCAAAATATTTTTTTATATCAACTACATACAATTTTATCCTATCTACTAATTTCGGTTCACGCAGCTCACTATTGAATTTTACCCTAATTTCGATGAATTCTGATTTAATCCCATTTGCTTCTTCTAATTTATATTCCAGTACCTTGAAATTACTCCTTCTGTCTGTATTGTCTTTCTTCTAATTTCTATAAATCACTCGGAGTTCTTCATATAGGTTTTTGATTTCATCTGCTTCCTTCGACATGCCATATATTTCTTCTCCATCATTTTCAGCTCAAATAATATATTTACTAGTAGGCACCTATCATTCCATATCCACTGTATCCAATAGTATGACCATTGTGAACCTGAAATAAAACTAAACCTCCTCTCTGCTTCTGGATACTTTTTTCCTGATCTTCCTTTCCACTGAATTCTTGCATCTAATAAAAATCTACCATCCCAGGGCAAGAACCAGCAATATCAGTACAATTATAGTTAGGACATCTTGGGTAGAGCCGAAACTTGCGCCTTTTTTTTTTCGTTGGAATCGTTTGTTTGTTCACCACTATTGCCTGCTTGTGCAATTATAACTTTTTCTTTACTATGTGTTTTCCCCATCGAATCACTTCATATCAGACCAATTCCATTGTTAATTCTCAAGGCAGGATCGCCATGTGTTAACTTAGTAATTTGGAGAGTTGGGAAAAATAATAAAATGACTCTTCCTCACTGAGTTCAGAATCAATCTCTGTATAATTTAATAAATGGTACCATCAACAAGAATAATTGTTTAGCTTAGTCAGTACATAATATGTTTTAGTAATTATACGCAAAAGCACAACAAACTGCATGAACCTGTAATACCACTGACCTATATAATAAATTGCTATACAGTATCTTACAACTATTATGGAATAACAATAGATAAAACAAAATCTATTCAAGTTCTCAATATTATACTACACTCTGACCGTTAGAGTTTGGGGGTCGAAAAATAAAAACAACAGTTGACCAATACCGACCGAAAGGACAAATTCAAAGAGATAGTAGACAAAAACTAGTTGAAGCAGAGTAAGGTCCATTGCCTGACTTGTGACTAAGAGGTGCAATACTAAATATAGTTCTCAGTGCAACTTCACGAGTTTCTGGCTATAGTCTCCAAGTAGTATTGTTTCTGCGATATGCAATGCTCAGAAGTTCACAAGGTTAACTTGTACGAGTTGGGATAGCAGTTAATTGTCGGTGAGCTGTCCTTACTGCCCATCTTCGTCCCGTGAGGAAGAGGTGACTACTTGACTCCCCTATCAACTTCGAGGTTTCAAAGCTCTTCGGGAAAGTAGATGAAGGACATTAAGAAGAAAACGATATTATATTTTTTTCACGCATACAGGGTGTTCGAAAGTGAGTCCTAATTTTGTGTTCCCTCATTATCAAAACATCTAGTTTTGACTCAAGTGAATAATTGAAAATGATGTATGGAAAAACGCCGAATACATTCAGTCCTATTCATTTATGTCTGTTCTTTCCAAATTTGTGAATGAACTTCTGAAAAACTCATTGATAAGGTATTCTTTGACTAGAAACCTACTTTTCAATTTTCTCAAGCCGGATCTGGAATAATACCCCTTTTTATTATGTTAATCGACACCACTGTAGGCAGAGAACATACGAGCCTAATATCAGAATCAAATTATGAGGTGGTTTATGATGAAATGAAATAATGGGAAAAATGAAATTGTTCATGGAGAAAGATAGACTTCTGGAATGTAGGTTTTTTGAAGGCACCTGGTTGTCTATCGTCTACCTTACTGTATGTGTATTTTCCAATAAACCAACGTGTATTCCATGGTTTCCACTTTCTAATTTCAATATTCTTATGTAAATTGAGGCATTCAGTTCAAAACCATCTGAGTAATTCATGGAATTCTAATCGATAGTTACGGTGTTGATTATGTGAATAAATGAATTATATCATGATTACTATTGGTATCATAAGCCTACTAATCATCGACTTAGAGATCGCAATATTCACTCGGTGAATTGATGCCGTTAGTGTCGACACGAACATGGCGAGTCATCGGCAATGAATAATATTGATTCACTTCTACTGCAGTCAATGAATGGTTTGTAGAGTGCATGGAATATGCGAGTATTTTTGACTTCTGGACTTTGTTAGGAATAGTTGGGATATAAACATACTGAAAGTCCCTGCCCTTGGAAGGTGAGCTAAGGGTAGAAGGGGAGTGGAAATGTTCAATATATCTTGCTTTGATCTCACAAACCGTGCACTTCAGTAAAAAAAAAAGAGATATAAATTAAAGGTGATTTAATTCCCTATATAAAATTTTTTTGATGTTTTTTTCGAATTCCGAACACTTTTCGGGAAATACGTTATTGATAATCGATAGTTTTCGGAAAAAATATTTTCAACACACTCTTTTTCGTAAACACTTGCTTCTAGTGCCGTCTACGTTCGTTTCTTGGAACTTGTAGATCATTGAATTTCATTCAATTTTATGCGTATTTCTGCCACTTTATCTCTTACCATTCGAATATTATGGAAATTCCAAACATGTAATTGTTATAGTACTGGAAATGTCCCATTATTTGTTCATCTGCTTATATATCAGAAACCGTGCACTGTTGTATTTCTTTATGAAATGTCATCTTGTATAATCACTTGATACTTATTCATATATCGAAGTATACTTGATTCTTCGAATTCGAACAGATATGTTTGAACCCTAATTAAAATTTTTGAAATCTAAGCATGAGAATTAGAAGATCAATTGTCTTACCTGAGTGAGGAAGAGTGATCCTAATTATATGAATAGTCCCGTCGAAAAATTATATACACCGTGTAGTAGCAGCACGCTGCACGATCTGTACGACATTTAAAGATTAGTCCAATTTTTTGCCACCTCTGGTGGTCTGAATTCGTCATTGGTTCAAAGGAGTTCTAGATTGCCAGAGCGAGAGTATTATACGGGGGGATTCTTATAATCTTTCGACGGGACTGTTCATATAATGAGAGTCACTCTTCCTCACTCAGGTAAGTCAATTGATCTTCTAATTATATTTCACAGTCCCGTCTCAGATTATAAACACCTTGTAGATGTTTGAAGTGACCACTTGCAATCTAGAATCTAGAATCTAGAATCTAGAGTTCTTCAGACGTGACTCATGAATTGACTATATATATCTGCAAAAAGAACAATTTAATTTGCAGGTTATGCCAGTAAATGGATAACTATAACAATCAATAAATATATCTTATAAAAGCACCGTGATAAATAATCTCAAATTCACAGGAGCTATTTTTTAACAACATGATATAATTATTATAACAGTAATTTAACAAAGATTATACCTAAATAAACAAAAAAATCCTTCAGTCTTGTCTGTTGGATTGTGTATCAGCTCCCCTGTGAACTTCGTTGGCAAAATCATCTATTTTAGGTTGTGAAAGTTTGTTATAGAATTTTGTAAACATAACATTAGATTTTTGAGTCCATCCCGCAGCATTTTAAATAGATTCAATATTAGTTCTTCCTCTCAGTGCTGCTGTCTCGATTTTTGCGTCAATGACAATTTGCATGGCATCAAATTTTCATCTATTATATTATTCATTTTTAATTTGTTGAGTGTTTGAAGCCTCTGGCCCGATATGAGGGCTAGTAATATTACTATTTTCAGTGACAATCCTCTATATGATGTAATACAGAATGTGGATCGCATGTATAGTATAGTAGGGGTCTGAAAGGATGTTTGTTATACAATCCCCGCAGAAACTTTTTATCATACTGGTATCTTCATCCTGAAAATGTAGGACCACTGATAAAGATTTCTTGCAATTGTTGATATTCGAGTTAATCACCCCGTTTCGAAGGTCATTGTTAGGAACTTCACAACGTGGTCAAGTTAGTATATGTATGCAATTATTTCAGTGAATTTCTTGACAAAATCCCCACCATTTTTTTGTGTCAGTTCAGTAATAGCTTCGATACCTCTTCTTCTGGAAACTCTCTCTTTAAAAAGGATGCCCTGATATATGGGCAGCAACTAGGATAGGCGATTTTGCCAATGAGTGTGGTTTCCTGAAACGAGACAAGATTAGGTGTTCCTCTGGTCCTAGCGTCATTGGTTCTTTCACAATTTTTTTTTAATACAGAGAACCATGTTTGGCATGTCTAATCGAGGACAACCAGAATTCCTTGTGCTTTATCAGCGATTATTTTCTTCAAAACCTTGTTGAGCAATTTGAATGGTGGACAGAAATGATTTGAAATTTTGCTCCAGTTTAGTGCAAATGCATCGACCATGGCAGAATTTGAATCTGGTTTCCATGCACGATACATACCTATCGCATTTTGCAATAAGTCAATTTCGGATTTCCCAAAACTTCGGACAGTTTCAAAATGTTTTCGATTCAACTCATATTCGGTTTCTATGTGTGAAGACGTAGATTCAGTTATCAGCCATGATGTTTTGTTTAGTATTATTATATAATGGGAATATGAAAATGTTTTCGCACTCACAGTTTTCCCAAATGTCTTGGGTTGTTTTTATTTTGTTTCTATTATTTTTTTTGTATGATACATCAGTGGTGTTATCCATTCTGATGAGAACATAACATTCCAATGTTTTGAATGATTTCAAGGTATTGTAGGCCGCTTTCAACTCCATAGTACGTTTATATGATTTTTTCTGCAATACCTCATAATCCCCGGGTTTTTTTATTCCCAGAAACTGCTTATTCCCATGCCCACAGGCAGAGGAGTCTGAAAAAATTTCGATTTTTCACCTGGATCCTCTAATGCATATTCTACTATGCCAGATATCCTTCAGCCACCACCGTACATCATCCTGGACGAATACGGGAATTTGTATTATATAGTTACAACAAAGATTTTTTTATGATGCTAAATATTTTGCGCCTTTCAGCTTCTTATTGTGACCCCAACCGTATTCCTCTGCGGGACAAGCAGAAATTCGTTGGGTCATATTCACAATTTTCATGTTTCTTGTACAGGGGCAAATACATTTCCATGCATATTCACCGTGTTGGAACGAATCCTAAGAATTTGAATTCTTGATGGAAAATGATGCTACTTATTACCAGGTTTATTATAATGCCTAAGAAATCAAGTAGTCGAATCGTAATGTGTGTATTTTCCAATAATTTTTGATAACTTTTTGCAATTATTAAGATATAATCAAAAATATGACACGAATAATAGCTATTTCTCTGAGTTTTCCAACTGCTAGCTCCATATTTGGTGAGAAAATAAGGTGCTGTAAACAATTCAAAAGAAAGGCACCAAAATTCCTACAATGTATTTTCAAAATCGAATTTGAGATATTTTCTATCTGATTTCCTAATTGACCCCAATAAATATGCATTCTTCTAGTCAATTGTGCATAAATAACAATTGGGTTGGAGAAAGTTTTTCACACTAAGGTAATTTTCCAATTTTATAATGGAAGGGCTTATGAACTCATTCAGATTTTTCAAATTTAAAATGAAGCGATATTTACCGTCTGATTTGGTTCTGAGGAATAAGTTCGATGGGATCCCATTGTCCTCTCCTGTCCTGTGCCGATTTTGCCCCCTCCTCTTTCTTTCTGCGAAATTTGATTGGTTGGCGCTTGCAGTTTGAATGAGCCGCCTGATAACCTGAAATGGGAGGCCCCAGATGTTCAGATTGATACCTCGGGGATTGTTGTACTAGCTGTCTGAGGGCTGTTTTGAGGGTTGTGTAGTACTCGGGACTGATCATGGTTTCAGGTCTGCACTAGCCTTTATCTGTTGGTCTTGATGTTTCCTAAAAGGTCTTCACCAAAAAGCCACTCATCAATTGGTCGGTCTGCCACTATTTTTCTGATACCCGGGTCTAGGCTTCCTAGAACTAGGTATCTTCTGTGAAACGATAATGTGTGATAGGTGTCTGCTATCATCTTTGTTGCGTTGGCTGATGTAACAGTACCCATTTTTTCTTGGACTTTACACAGAAAACTGTCTTGTTTGTTTAATTTTTCCTTTATACTGGCTGGTGGTCGAGTGCGTTGAATCGCAGGCGTATGGCTCAGAGAGTCCGGGTTCGAATCCCGCGGAGGCTATTGGAAATATCTATTCATTTCTATAGTATCAATCCATCGGACTCTCAACGATAACCAGCCGAGTAGTGCATCGGATTACGCTAAAAAAGCTAAGGTTTCCGTCTTCCTAACTCATACAAGTCCTAGACTTACGAGGGTTGCTTTCTGCAGCTAAGTTGTCGGTTGAAAACACTTCTTGAACACATCCTTGCATCTCCAAATTTATCTATGGCGCATTTAGTGAGGAAACATTTTGACTAACGAATATTTTTCCATGAATTCCTTTCAATCTGCTTTCTCTATACCGTTAAGGAAAAACGTCTTCTTTCACCTATTTGCAATTTCAGTGTGCACTTCTGGCCCGATCTGTTTAATTACCAATGGATCGGAACCTAATATTTCATTCCGATCCAGTTGTTGTTCTACTTGTAATGGATCATCCTGTATGTCTTCCTCAATACTGTCCTGTTCAGAGTACCCATTTGACGAATCATCCGATATGGATGAGGAACCTGGTATGACCAAAAAACAACCCAGATATAAATTCATGTGAACAAAACATAATTTACTTTATGTATGACATACCATAGAATGGGTCAATCTGATAAACTTTTTGTAGATTTGACCTTGTACATACATATTATTTCCATTTATCAGATAATTCGTTACCAGGGTATGAAATTTTCCAGCCAATACATACACCTGATAAAAGGGTTTTTACTTTATTCGATCAATAGTCCCTACCTACTTACATTTTTGTATTCTTGTTTGGGCATGAAATGTATCAGCCGCTAATGAAGATATACCATCCAATGTCATATTAATAGGATATATTTTTATGTCTATGATCCTCATCGGGCATGAAATTCTTCAGTCGATATTGAGATTCAACACCTAATTCAAGGGTTTCCACTCTATTCGATCAATACATCTTTGTATTCTTGTTTGGGCATGAAATGTATCAGCCGCTTATGAAGTTATGAACATCCAATGTAGGAGTTCCTTCATATTATCAATAGAAGGCAATTTGATGTCCCACTCGGCTCCATCCAATGGGTACCACTGCCTAAAAAATATAATTTACTTACTTGCTTCCTTTTTTCTATTCCCCATTTTGTTATCCCAATTCATTCGTACATCACTAACATCAATTATCAATGTCTGTACTGAACGATACGACGCACTACAATGACGAATTCAGACCACCAGAGGTGGCAAAAAATTGAACTAATCTTTAAATGTCGTACAGATCGTGCAGCGCGCTGCTACTACAGGGTGTTTATAATCTGAGACGTGACTGTGAAATATAATAATTATCATTATGAAAGAAATAATAGGTCTATGAACTAGCTGAAATTCATAAATGTTCACAATATCCCCAACCTCTACATATGTTGAAATAACTACCCATTTTGAAAATGGTTCATAAGAATAATAAAATTAATCACAACTATTAATATACGAGAAGTCTCATACTCGATATTTTTATGTACAAAAACTTATGAAGGTACTATCTCACTTTTTTTGAAACAACTAATTAGGTTCTGATTCGTTTTTTCTGAAAGAAGCAGTGGCGCCAAAAAAATTCTACGAATTATTCAAATATGAATTTGATTTGCAAGTATATTAACCCGTTCCCATATGCCGCTGACGAAGAGCTACCGTTCGCAGAGGGTTAAATCAACTTTTCAGAAGATCGAATTAAAAACAATATTTTACAACTCCATCACTCATAATCATTCTGAAATTGAGGTGAAAATGAGTTTTCTCGAGAACTGCCGTTTTTTAATAACGTATATCTCGATAACCGTTCAGAATTGGAAAAATATTGTAGAGAACAGTTCTATAGGAAATGAAATAAACTTTCACTTCTATCTGGAATATTATCTTCACAGTGCACGGATATAATCAAAGAAACAAGAGATGGAACAATTTCAACCCCTCTCCCACTCACATATTACCTCCCAAGGGTGGGAACTATTACCATGTTCACCTCCTAATTATTCCGAAGTTGAAAATTCTCGCATATTTCATGCACTCTACAGCAATTTTTTGGACACTTATTTACTGGATTATTCAGACAGATTGATATTTTTCCATGTACAGTTGTTTTTTTGTTGATCGTTAATCACAAGATTCATCATGTTCTTCATCCGTTGATTATATCCATCCTTTCTGCGACATGTATTAATTGAAAATATATAAATTCAATCACCAATATGATTTTTGCTATTCATTAAATTTCAATTGACTCTCAATTCAAAGATGGAGGAATGTCGGATCATTCCGAGCTCTACAAAATGGAAATAAAGCGTACTGTAGTACTGGGTGTTTTATTTTGACTAGTCAAGGCTCAAATTGAATTTCTTGAGTTCCATTGGCTTTTTGGATACTACAAAAAAATGAATAATGCTTCTACGGACCCTTTTTCAGCAATTCCTAAAAAAATAAATACCTATTATCTGGTTCCTATGATATCTGGAAATATATTATATGACTAGCTACACCAAACTATTTCTTCAATAAATGAATATCGTTTCACGACCGATTCCTCATATTCTGACACAACTTTTGGTTGTAAATGTTTCAGTCAATTTCATCCGTTATAATGCATGTTTGATATTCACACTTGATTATTTCATATAAATGAATAGTTATTGAAGGATTTTCTGAAAGTTTTGAAATGATGATCATTCATGACCACACTTTATTGAAGACATATGTTGTGAAATCTTCATGACAAAATAAAACACAAAATTTATAAAAAGTCTACTCTAATTATTGATTTAAGACACAATCCTGTTTTCGCATTTTATTTTCTTTCTTCATCTGCTTTGTGGCGAACAAGAGGAAAGGAAAACTGGACTTCCTTCCATCGGCATCCACTTCCAACAAAGGTAAGCAATTGAAGATTTTCTCAAATACAGTACACAATGAATCATTCTTTCGCCTTTACATTCAATAAAATTATTATTTGGATTACGTCTTCGATTCAGATACTTCTTGCACTTCTGTATGTTCTTAGAAATCTGTATGGATTTTGAGATTAATGCCAAAAATAATTCGACTGCAAGGACACATTTAATTCAACATTTTTCAGTATTTTTTACAAATTACATCAAAATCGGTCTCTTACTGAAACTTGCAAGACTTCTTATATCATTTAGAGGAAAATAAAAAGAGATTTGATAATGTCTTAGCTGCTTTCCCTAGCCTCGGAATGTCATACGTTTTTGCCGATTGGAACAAATACCTATTTTCAGTCGTTAACTTGAAGAAATGAATGTCTAAGTATATATGAAGAAAAATTTTAGTACAATTGAATAATTTTTGGCTTTTCCATCGGAATTCGAATCCAAATCAGTGAGAGGATTAGAATCACTATTTCATCATAAGCAGAAGCACGTAAATAAGTTCGAGAGGGTGAAACTGGGTTGTTCGAATGGAAGCTGTAGCTTAACTGAACTGAAGTTTATCTGAACCAAAGCTTCAGCTTTTGGTTCGTTGTACAAATTACGTTCAGGTCGAGTTCAGTTAAGCTCCAAAAAACAATGTTTTTACATGGTTAGTAAAAGTTTTGCATACATATTTTGAGATAAATGTCACGTGTACAGTTGAGAGTGACACAATCGAGGACACAATAATAAAATAATTGTTTCTGTATTTATTCTCTTGTGTTCGAGTGAAGTATCCAAATTTTTTCAGACTTTTCCGCTCGTGACACTTTGTTCTCCATTATTTATAATACCCACCAAACAGCCAGCAAATTTCAGTTCCAATAAGGAAAGATAAATGTGGTAAAAGCACACGAAGGTATATAAGAATGCAAGTTAACAGACACCTGCACTCCGAAAAATCTAAGTATGGGTGAAAATTGAAAAAGAGTTCAATGGGATGACAAACATATATATATATATATATATATACGGCCAGCTATCAAACTAAGGACACATCGTCGGATGCACGTTGTGACGACCACCAGAAGGAATTGAGCTAAGCACTTGATTTCACTTTTTCTGTCCTCTTCCGAAGCAAGGCGACATAAGAACCTCGAATATACACATAGAATGTTGATCATTTCTGAGTTGATTTTTTCGCGTATATCTGAAAGATATGAGGACCGTCGGCCACAATATCAAAGTGGGGTCCGTTTATTTTTATACATGCTTCTACCAGAGTGAGGTCTTCTCACCATGTATATTATTATGAACCGTATAATGTGAGGACCGCACAATGTTGCCTTATTTCACTACGCATTATGCGCAGATGTTCAGTTGCTTCTTTCCGGATCATCACGTGCGTCGCAATTGAGGCTCGAATGACTATCAGTCTGCGCAGCATCGTACTGTGAGTTAGATTTGGTAGTTGTTATCGTGAATACTGTTTATTGTTCAATTAAAAAAAGGTTAGGTTGATCAGTTAGCTTGATACATGAAATAATAGTATGTGACTGAATATTTATTTTCAGGATGGATCGTAAAACAAAGAAATTAATGTATGCTATAAATAATAAAGAGGAAACCATAATGAGGCAACTTCAAAACCCAAAATATGAAACCACGAATTGTCTTAATGAAAGTAAAAATACTGCGAAAATTTCCTATTCGTTTCGATTAAACTATATCTCATTGTTTCAAAGTATGGTGTTTTAGGCAATATCGATAGGTACTCCACTTTCATATTGAATTAGACCATTTTGGATTCAATCATCTTCATCCCTATTATTCATACGGTTTATTTCAACTTCACCTGTTTGATGTTTGAATGTGATGAAATCTAGACGGGCTCAGACTGACCATCCCTTAATTGTCAAGTTCGAGACATGCCAAACTTCCCTTTAACAAAATTATTTTCCTGACGTTTTATTTTTACTGAACCTGTATGAATCTTTGAAGTAAAGTTTCACCAACTTTCAGATGTGTGAGTGAATTTGAATTTAGCAGGTTTTCATAACTCTTAATACAATGCATCAAGAAATCATTTGATAAGAAAACAAGATGGCGGCTTAAATATGGCGTACGAATTTCGTGATTATGATCCAAATCTATTCAAATTTGGTATGAGAATGTTTGAGGTCGTAGATCATGAATTTTATATGAAAAGTCAAGAGTTCTAGATGGCGGCTTCGAGATGGTGGACGATTTTTGTGATTATGGTCCAATCGGATTCAAAATTGATATTTAGGGGTTTTTGGGGTTCAAAATTACGATTATGATCCATCAATATTTCATTGAATATTTTTTGTGAAAATTCATAAAATAACTTTATAGAGAAAAAGATAAAATAGTGACTTCAAGATTTCGAACGCATTTTGTGATAACGATCCGATTCTTTCAAAATTTGGAATATGGACATTTCTGAGGTAGCAGATTATTATGATTTCTCTAATCAACGTATTTTGTGATTATGATCCGGCTCGATTAAAAATCAGTATCAAAAAGAAGGTGGCTCCAAGATGGCGAACAAGTAATGTGTTTATGATCCGATACCATCCCATATTGGTTCGTGGAGTTTTTCGGGGTGTGAATTGGAGAATTTGTATTGAAAAGTTCAAGATGGCGGCTTCAAGATGGACGAGTTTGTTTATGATCTGATTTCATTCGAATTTGGTATGTGGGTGTATTTGAGGTCAGATATATTTAATATTATGGTCTGATTCGATTCAAATTTCAAATTGAAAGTTTATAATTTTCCGAGGGTGCTCTCGACCTATATTCTTACATAACTTATTGATATAATACCTGTGTTTGAAGTTTCTCAAGATATACATGTTCCAGCACGCTCTCACTAACTTACTTTCTGTGATTTCTTTCAATTTTTATAATCAATATTCCGAACACTCATGGATGAACTCAGTTTACTCAGTGAACCAACAAAATTTCAGAATTATATTCCAGACAATTTCTCCACAAATTCAACTTCAATGCCCAGTCTCGAAAAATTATGATACTGTACGAACTTATAAATGTTATATCTGATATCAGATTCGATGAAATCAGTCATAAAAACCAGGAATTGATCATCAAATCAGTTACCAATTATCCTTTTGGAACATCAGAACTACAAAACAATACATTTCAGATGGTCACAAACTGTTCATGGATGAACCTCCAGAAAAAAATAACTCGTAGACCGAGGAGAAACATTTCAACAAGAAGGCAAGAATATTCCCCTTATTTATCTGAAAATGAAACCAATGATGAAAAATACAGTCTCCAAGCGTTTCTTCGACTAAAAAATCATACACACGAGAGACTGAATCATTTTGAGTATGTAACTGCTTTTTTCAGTTCAATTATCTTCAATTCACGAATCATCTCACCACCTAGCCGAGTATTCTGCTGACTTTTCTACTCCATCGACAATATTTCGATTCTTCAACACGACCAACAACCCGAAATCAATATATCATGAAGTATCGCACACGTATTCGAAGTTCAGCTACCCATTCGCTAAGACTCGCTGAGTTGAGAGTTGGTAATCCTGTAATCATGTAGGTATTGATATAGAATACCGCAGAAAAGTAGGTCTATCTCTTCCATAGATATTATCAATGTTGATGCACATAGGAAATGTATGTTAATACATCACCAGCAATTTCAGACAGACTGGCCACGATTGACACCTGACGAAATTCTCTTTCTATCAAAATTATTTTTTTTGTTGAATGGTAAATCTGTGGAACTCATTACATAAATCACGTTTATAGAACAATGTGAACTAGAAAGTGAAATGAAATAATCGTCAAAAACTAATTTTTATAGCAATGTGAATTTGAAACATTTTGTATGTAATATTCTCAATTATTGAAAATTATCTTCAATTCATTCGCTCAGTTGTAAGGAACGTGTAGATACGTGATTATAATTTGAGTTTTCACGAGCTTCTATGTAGCTAAAATCGTAACTATGTAACGAATAATGTTATTCAAAGAGTCAAATTCAACACATTCCAAATCGTCCGATTGATCTGAAATTCGGCAGGTGAATTTAATTCCGAAGACAATTCATCAGGAAATTGCATTTCAAAAAATAGACATGGCGGCTCCAATGAATAAGTGTTTATGGTTTGATTTCATTTGAAATTGGTGTGTGGGAGTATTTGGGTTCGGAGAGAATGCAATTCAATCCAAAGTTCATGAATTTAAGATGGTGGGTGCAAATTGAAAAACGAAATATATAATTATGGTCTGATTGGGTATGTATATTTATAATGTTCAAGTAATATTCAAGAAATTGAAATGGCGGCTTCAAGATTGAATTTTTTTTATTATTGGCAGTCAATTCAAAATTGAAAGTTTCAATTTTACAAAGTATGATGATGAAAAGAACAATATAAAATAAATAAACGAAAAAAAATATTTTAAAACAATATTTTATGCAAATGTACTAAAACATGTAAGGAAAACATAGTTCAGTTCGATGAACTTGGTTATTCTGGGAATCAGATATGTCCGCAATGTTGGAGCCGCCATCTTGAAGACGCCAATTCGATTTCATGAATTTGGACGAACAATTCTCGATCTCCGCACCTGAAAAGCCTCAGAAACCAATTTTGAATTGAATCGGACAGTAAATATAAAACTCTTTCGCCATCTTGGATCCGCCATCTTGAAGCCACCATCTTGATTTCATAGATTTTTACATTGGATCAATCAAAGTCTCTGACCGCGAACACCCCTACATACCAGTTTTGAATCGAATCGGATAGAAATCACGAAACTCATTCGCCATCTTGGGGCCGCCATCATTGAGCCGCGATCTTGATTTCATCAATTTTGATACACAATTGGCTTGAATCAGCCATCAAGGTTTCATGAGTTCTTGATCTACGCACACGAAAAACCCTACAAACCAGTTTTGAATGAAATCAGACACTAATCACCCAATTCATCCACCATCTTGGAGCCGCCATCTTTATTACATGAATTTGGAAAGAGGATATAGATCTTCGGCACCCTTAAAAGTTTACAATCCAATTCTGAAACAAATCGGACAGTAAACACCAAACTCGCCTGCAATGTTGAAGCCGCCATTTTGAAAATCTTGATTTCATGATTTTGACAAACAACTCCTGATCTCTGCATCCGAAACCCCTCACAAACCAATTTTGAATTGAATCGGACAGTGAATACATAACTCTTCCACCATCTTGGATCCGCCATCTTGGAGCCACCATCTCGATTTTATGGATCTTAACATTGAATTATTCGAAGTCTCTGACTGCGAGAACCCCTACATACCAATTTTAAATCGAATCGGATAGTAATCACTAAACTCAATCGCCATCTTGGGGCCACCATCATGGAGACGCCATCTTGATTTCATTGATTTTGTTTAAGAAGTCTCGATCCTTGTACCCGAGAACCCTAACAGACCAATTTTGAATCGAATGGGACAGTAACTACAAAACTCTTTCGCCATCTTGGATCCGCCATCTAGGAGCCATCATCTCGATTTTTGAATTTTGACATGGATACATTCATAGTCCTTGACCGCGAAAACTCCTTCAAATCAATTTCGGTCAGTATGATTATGGATGGCAAGATTTAATATGTTTTGCAGTGTTGCCACTTTTCCAGTCCTAACTTTGTACTCAACATATAAATGCACAGGGACTGAAATATACACGTATAGGAAATATATCCGCGCAGCAGCGTTCTGGATCATAAAATAAATTTTCAACAAACAAAAATATTATCACTAGAATCTAACTTGACCAAGCGAACCTTTCTGGAAATGGCACACATATCTCAGCACAATAAGTGCATGAACAAAAAAACAGATATTGAACACTTGAGTGAAATCTATTCCTATTTACTTCTTCTAGACATAAAACTAAACGACAATACAGAGTTTAATGATCAGTGACATAAATTCTTGATATCTTCATCTCTCCAGCTCATTTTAAAGTTTCATTCCAGAATTTTACCTAGTACTGACTCCTATCAAGGTGAGGTTGAAACAAATTCGCCTTCCATCTGAAGAGTATTGTTAGCATCTTTTGGGGCAAAGGCACATTTAGTCATGATATCACAACAACCTAACCTAGAATATTTTTCAGATGATAGGGAACATGTAACAAACCTAACCTTAACTTGGTTTTCCCGCTTTTCCAAATGTAACGCCGTTAAAAAAAAAACGAAACTTTTTTTAAAATGATTTTAATCATGTAACATATTCGTTATAAGTGATGCCGCCTTCCTTATTTGTATGTCTTGGTATCAATATTCATTATTGTTATATCCTTATGTCTTCAATATCATTTAACATCAAGTATTGCATCCTCACCAAAGGTATGTTGTAATAATCTCTTTCACTGTTATATTAAAATCATTATTTTCATTGTAGTTTCTTCCTGATGATGGAAATAAACTATTTCCGAAAGCTTGGAATCAAACTTTAAAGAGTTTTTCTTAATACTATTGCTGCTTCCCCCAAGATTTACAGGCAAACTATAAATATATATATACATAATATAATTATACTCGAAGGAAAACGAGCAATGTTATAAAATTCGGCACTGATTAACAAAGTGTGCAGCCTAGCAATTACTCTGCTAACTCTGTGAACAATCCTGCAGGCTGTTGCTTCATCGATACCCACAAAATCAGATACCACTCGTGATAAGAAGCCAGTTGCATAAAAACGAAGAGTTGCGGATACCATTTGTTACGGTTTTCTTTGAGACGAGAGTGGTAGGGGTTCAGTAAATAAAAAAAAAGGTTACTCACTGTTGACTTGATATTTTATCGCGCCACTGATTTTGCTGCAAACAATATATAAGGTAAACAAACGAAGGTTAGTTAATCTGGGTTGAGGTTAAGGGTTAGCAATTCTCTTTTTTGCCTTTGGAACTAGTAACCAGCAATATGTAGATATGTATGTCAACGCCAATATTTAGGCGGGATCTGGGTATCTTACGGCCAAGAAAAGGAGAGTTGATATGGTTACTTTTTCATAACCTTTGAGGCAAGAAAACGTGCTCGCATTTTGCGGATTTTATTTCACAATCCAATATACATTGATTTGAGATATAAAATTGGTCAGAGGACGGTCCACTGACTAATTCAATCCTTCTTGGATAATTCTCAAAATATAAGTTTGGATTCATTTTCATCAAACAACTACTCATCGTAGTTGCTACATTTGGCCACCTGAAATCAAGGTAAGGTACGCTGTCAGGTCTATTTGCTGCTTTGTTTGTTTCTACTACCTGGTATTTGCTATATGGTACTTCCATTTCAGGGCCTCTATATTCCTACCTTCATCTAGTTTGGTACGGCTTTGTTTTACTTTTCAATCCTGCTTACTCTCTTCTGCTTCTGCTCTGCTACTAGCCTATCCCTATTCTGGGGGACATAAATATCGTCAGAATAGACCGACGACCCGAAATCGAAGACCCACATACTGGGAAGAGAATATATACGCCGATCTCCTGGATTTATAAGAGCTGTATCATTTCACTTTTTCTCCTTGTGTTGATAACTCTGCTTCGGCTTCTGCTTCTTGTATCTAAACCCTTTATGTTTCTGACTAACGAACATATTTATGTTGTGAACCTGACGTATCGATACTGCAGGGAATTTGAACTGGTAAAACATTTCAAACCTATGAGCCACCATCATCACTGTCACCTGGGCTAAGTTGTACGGAAATACTGAACCTTTAACCATCCCCACCTATCACTGGAATTGAAACAATCTCCGAATAATTCAATAAATTATATTGTTTGTGTTGTACTCGCCCCTGAGTTTAATTTCAATGTTAACTGTTATAAATTTGGCGCCTCAACTATTAGGGTATTGAGGAGTTGTGGAGATTCAAGTTATAGTTTTAAGTTTGTTACAGTTGCGTGTTGATGGAGGTTTATTTATAAGTTATATTTTCGATATTGTATTTAACATCAAAACAATACTATAACCTCACTTAAATCTCAGCTGACGGCAGGTAAGTTAGCTTCTAATAGTGGCAGCGTTAAGAAGCGAAGATTCTTCTTCTTTGTTAGTGTTCTCGGTTACCGGTGTCCGACCGAATCCGAGTTCGATAAGGTACAGTTTGCACGAGAGCAGTTCAGAGTACGCGGTTGCGGTAAATTCTATACCGTGTGCTAAATGTTAGGGGAACATGCGGATTATAAGGTAAAGTAATCGTTGGTTTTGTAGATTCTGCATTAGGTAACTCGTAGTTCAAGGAATTCTCTCTTTTCTTGAAAATCCTGAGATAGGGTGATATACATTTTCTTGTAGGGTGTATAGAGTTAGGATAGGCAGAGAATAGTATATATAGGGTAGTTTGTTTATGGTACCTTTCTAATTTTGGGTCTTAGGTTCTCTTTTGTTTTTTTTTTCTTTCTTTTTCTCTTTTCTTTTTTTTAGGAAGGAGAGGGGGTGCGCGTGCTTGAATTTTTCATTCACTCAACTTTAATTTTGTTTTCTTTCTTATTTCTTTCAATTATGGAAGTGAATCGGCTTTTAGGTGAGGAACTCACATATGAGTTGAAAGTTAGAGGTTTACCAGTGGAAGGGACGGTTCAGGACAAAAGAGTGTTGTTACGAGGAGCGTTACGATGTGAAAAAGCCGGGGTACCCGCCGCTACGTCAATTGAATTAGATTACGGGTCTGAATTGTCAATTTGTAACGATAAATTAACAGAATTGGAAGGACATATACGAAATTTTGACACAACAATAAAGTAAATGAATATAAACGAATCTCTTCAAGATTATATCATGTTCAGGGACGTCTTAGACGGGTACCTAGCGGAAATAATAGTGTTGAAGAAACTCGGCGAAACCTGTTGTCTTGGGGTATGAGATTGATAGAACAGGTTTCAGATCATTTCGAGAATATAGAGGTAGAATCTCGACCATTAATTGATATCAACCCTCAGAATACCGCCGAACGCTCTCTTTTGGATGAATCGGTTCCGTTGCCAGCAAGCTATGCGCCTACTATTTTTACAAATTGAGCCGGCAATACTGAACGGCCAATGTTTAGCCAATCGTTACCAAATGTTGACAGATTTCGAGAGACACAGGAGGAAGGATGGGCGAATGTGGGAAATAGACCATTAAGGTTTGCCCAGGGAAACCCTAGTTCTAGTAGACGTGGGAGTCCGGATAGACCTATCAATAGGGATAATCAGAATGAATTGTCAGAAGCGGAACTCAATCGTAGATTCGCGGGAGTGAGGTTTGAAGAACATCCCAGACCGCAGGGAAGAGGCGAAATGAGTCACTTGCAGTCTACTTTCGTTAATGACATAGTTGCAGACCCCCAGTTAATGAATCGCTATGCTTCGGCTCGATATTTTCCAGAGGAGCATGGTACTCGATATCTCGAAGTGGAGAGATGGAATATAAAGTACGATGGAGATTCTAGTGTGACAACCTTTCTAGAGCGAATTGAGGAAATCCGGGTTTCTCGTGGAGTTTCTAAACAACAGCTCTTGCGTTCGGCTCCGGAATTGTTCACAAAGGATGCTTTGATGTGGTTCAGAACTAATAATTTCACGTCTTGGGATGATTTGGTTTTCAAGTTGAGGGAGGCATTCCTGCCGTATGATTATCACTATACTCTTTGGGAAGAAATTAGGAGATGGACACAGGGAGCTCGAGAAAGAGTCGTATGCTTTGTTGCAGCGATGGAGAGTTTATTCAGCAAGTTGGGTACTCCATTACCATCCGAAGGAACTCGAGTAGCCTTGATTAGGCGCAATCTTTTACCATTTCTTCAAACAGCCTTATCTTTACAACCTATCAGTACCGTTGCGGAGTTGGTTAGGTTGGCCAAAGTTATTGAGGAGACGGAGTTACGTAGTCAAAGATTCGTACCTCCACCAACCAACTATCGGTCTTTGGTGGAACCTGAACTCGCTTATAGGAGACCAGCAGTAACCCATCCAATATCTGCCGTGTCTACTCAGGAAAGGAGAGTTCCGGAAAGGGATACTTACCAGGACCCTATTCCTCAATCTCCTATGATAGCAAGTACTGCCCCGATTTCGGTTGAGCGGGATAATCAACCCCTCTGTTGGAATTGTCATGAGGTTGGGCATAGATTTCGCAAGTGTACGAAGCCTTGACAACTATTCTGTTTCCGCTGCGGACAAGAAAGGGTCACCGCCTCATCTTGTCCTACGTGTCGTCCAAAAAACGTACCAATGAGACGCTAGGGAGCCAGCTGGTGGTCTCAGACTCGGAAATATTGGCTGATCCACAACAAGTACCTTCTGAGAGTAAAATCTTACTGGATTTCGTATTGGCTCATGCCAAGAACGATGTCCGTCCGTATTTGAGAGTCACGATCTTCGGTAAGGAATTCTTAGGTTTGTTAGATAGTGGTGCGAGCAGGACGGTCCTAGGACAACAGGGTTGGGATATTCTGAAGAACATATGTCAAATAGGAGTTTCGCAAGGAACAACCTGCACTGTCGCCAATGGACAAGCGTGCGAGGTATTGGGAACGGTCAATTTACCTGTTCGGTTATGTGACCGAGTTAAACTTATAGAAGTGCTCATCATTCCATCTTTACCTCATACTCTCATCCTAGGAATGGATTTTTGGCTGAAGATGGCTATTATCCCAGATCTATTTTCAGATGAATGGCATTTTAAGGGCGATTCGAATCCTTTCGGATATCAGGATGAAATCGGTACTATTAATTCTTTGGATTCCTTATCAGCATCTCAACGTCAAACCCTGGAACAGATGGTAACTAGATATTTTCGTGCGATGGGAGACAACTTAGGTTGCACCAAGCTGGTGGAACATGTAATCACTACAGATTCGGCACCCATCAAACAAAGACATTGTCCGATTTCTCCGGTTCTGCAACGACAAGTGAATGAAGAACTCGATCAGATGCTTCGGGATGGAGTGGTGGAACCATCTAATTCCCCTTGGGCTTCCCCAATTCTGCTGATAAAGAAACCGGATGGCCGATATCGTTTCTGCGTTGATTTCCGCAATCTCAATAAGGTCACTAAGAAGGACGCTTATCCTTTACCTTTTGTGTCAGCGACCTTGGATAAATTGCGGGATGCACGTTTTCTAACGACGTTGGACATCAAGTCAGCTCATTGGCAAATACCTCTCTCCGAAGCCTCCAAACCTCTTACTGCTTTCGTTATTCCCAATCGTGGACTTTTCCAATTTCGGCGTATGCCGATGGGTCTTCACAATGCTCCCGCTACTTTTCAGCGATTCGTCGATCGAGTCGTTGGTGCGGAGTTGGAGCAATATGTATTTATTTATTTGGATGACATTATTATTTGTACTTCCACTTTCTAAAAGCATTTAGAAATTTTAGAGGAAGTTCTATCCAGACTTGCCAAAGCGGGACTAACTTTGAACGTGAAGAAATGTAATTTCTGTAAGTCTGAGTTGCGCTACTTGGGATATTTGGTTAATGCTTCTGGTTTGCTTGTCGACCCCGAGAAGGTCAATGCAATTCTGCAAATTCCAAACCCCCGAAATGTCACAGAGGTGCGTCGGATTATCGGTCTGGCTTCCTGGTATCGTCGGTTTATCCCGGGCTTTTCTACCATGATTGCTCCTCTAAGCGATCTCACTAAGAAAAACCAACTCTTCGTATGGAATGCGGATTGTGAAAACGCATTTCGGAACATTAAAGAGTGTCTGATATAAGCGCCGGTATTATCATGTCCGGACTACAGTTTACCTTTCTTGGTTCAGACAGACGCCTCTGATTACGGATTAGGGGCTGTGCTATCCCAAGTGCATCCGGATGGGGAGAAGGTAGTCTGTTATCTTAGTCGATCTTTGACCTCGAGTGGACGCAAATTCAGTACAACTTAGAAAGAATGTCTGGCCGTGATCTTTGCGATTGAGAAACTGAGACCTTATTTAGAGGGTACGCGATTTACCGTGATCACCGATCACTACAGTTTGAAGTGGCTCAATTCGATCAAAGATCCTGTTGGTAGAATTGCGCGTTGGGCAGTTAGACTCCAACAGTATGAGTTTGACATTGTGCACAGACCAGGAAAAGAACTGTTGGTTCCTGATGCTCTCTCCCGATCGGTGCCCGCCCTAGCTGTGGATGCGATCGAGGAAAATATTTCGGTTAACGATCCGTGGTATAGGGGACTGGTTCAAAAAGTTTCGGAAGACCCTTTGCACTTTCCGTCATGGCGGGTTCATGGGCAATTCCTTTTCAAACGAGCAGTGAGGAAGTATCCAGAATTATCGGAGGACGTCGATCCTTGGCTACAAGTTGTACCTAAAGAAAGCCGTCATGATTTGATCCGACAACATCATGATCCTCCGACGATGGGACATAGTGGTGTATTCAAAACCTTCTCCCGTCTCAACCGTAGGTACTACTGGCCGAAGATGAAACAGGATGTCTCCTGGTACATTAAACACTGTATGGTATGCTTGAGTACGAAACCAGAACAGAAAGCGCCCGCTGGTCATCTATTGAGTTCCGCACCTCAAACTACTAGGCCCTTCGAGGTCCTCAGCATTGATTTGGTAGGTCTGCTACCTCGATCGGCGTCTGGTTTCTCTTATATTTTCTCTGTTTCTGATATCTTCAGCAAGTTTGTACTATTCTTTCCTTTACGTCAGCCTTCCGCCAAAATGGTTACCCAAATTATGGAGGATCAAGTATTCCTGGTATACGGTACTCCCCGAAAAATTATAATGGATAATGGCGTACAATTTCGTAGTCACCTGTTCCAGAATTTGTTGAGTGAATATCAGGTCAAAACCAGGTACATAGCCAACTATCATGCGCAAGCCAACCCAGTTGAGCGGACGCATCGCGTGTTGAAAACGATGTTGACCGCCTACGTATCTGAGAATCATCGCGCTTGGGACCGATATTTACCTAAAGTAGCTTGTGCCATGAGATCAGCAAAGCATGAGACAATACAGATGACTCCGAATTTTGTTGTATTTGGCCGCGAAGTACCGTTATCAGGAAATTCTCAACATCCGTTAACCAACACGTTGGGTCGCGGACAGTTTGATGCCACCGCCAGATCTGACGCCTTGCGAAAAGTTTTCGAAGATGTCTCAAAACGGTTGATCAAAGCCCATGTCCGAAGTAAGCATCATTACAATTTGAGGAGAAGAGACGAAAGATTCCAACTAAACCAAAAGGTCTGGCGTAGGAATTACACCTTGTCGGACAAATCTAAGGGGATCACATCTAAGTTGAATCGTAAATTCAAAGGACCTTTTCGAATCTCTAGAATACTCTCCCCCTGGTCCTATGAGTTATCCGATGACGCTGGGAAAGCATGTGGAGTGTGGCATGCCAAAGACCTCAAAGCCCACCCACCGGACGACGATGAGTCTCCAGAAGGATCTGAGCTTGACGAATAATCGGCTTCTGGGGTCATTTTCATCCAACTTTTCGTTGGGATGAATTCCCTCCCTATCAATATTCGGACCTGTTGAACTAGGAAGTTTTTCGGTTTGAAGCACGAAAAACTTTCAAGGGGTAAGAGGGGTGTTGTTACGGTTTTCTTTGAGACGAGAGTGGTAGGGGTTCAGTAAATAAAAAAAAAGGTTACTCACTGTTGACTTGATATTTTATCGCGCCACTGATTTTGCTGCAAACAATATATAAGGTAAACAAACGAAGGTTAGTTAATCTGGGTTGAGGTTAAGGGTTAGCAATTCTCTTCTTTGCCTTTGGAACTAGTAACCAGCAATATGGAGATATGTATGTCAACGCCAATATTTAGGCGGGATCTGGGTATCTTACGGCCAAGAAAAGGAGAGTTGATATGGTTACTTTTTCATAACCTTTGAGGCAAGAAAACGTGCTCGCATTTTGCGGATTTTATTTCACAATCCAATATATATTGATTTGAGATATAAAATTGGTCAGAGGACGGTCCACTGACTAATTCAATCCTTCTTGGATAATTCTCAAAATATAAGTTTGGATTCATTTTCATCAAACAACTACTCATCGTAGTTGCTACATTTGGCCACCTGAAATCAAGGTAAGGTACGCTGTCAGGTCTATTTGCTGCTTTGTTTGTTTCTACTACCTGGTATTTGCTATATGGTACTTCCATTTCAGGGCCTCTATATTCCTACCTTCATCTAGTTTGGTACGGCTTTGTTTTACTTTTCAATCCTGCTTACTCTCTTCTGCTTCTGCTCTGCTACTAGCCTATCCCTATTCTGGGGGACATAAATATCGTCAGAATAGACCGACGACCCGAAATCGAAGACCCACATACTGGGAAGAGAATATATACGCCGATCTCCTGGATTTATGTGAGCTGTATCATTTCACTTTTTCTCCTTGTGTTGATAACTCTGCTTCGGATTCTGCTTCTTGTATCTAAACCCTTTATGTTTCTGACTAACGAACATATTTATGTTGTGAACCTGACGTATCGATACTGCAGGGAATTAGAACTGGTAAAACATTTCAAACCTATGAGCCACCATCATCACTGTCACCTGGGCTAAGTTGTACGGAAATACTGAACCTTTAACCATCCCCACCTATCCCTGGAATTGAAACAATCTCCGAATAATTCAATAAATTATATTGTTTGTGTTGTACTCGCCCCTGAGTTTTATTTCAATGTTAACTGTTATACATTGTTTCAGCGGCATTATTTCTACAAAAATGTAAATAACTATATTGAAACATTTATGAAACAGTTATGTATATCTTCTCACCGTATATATTATATAATAAATCTTTCATTTATTTGGCATTAGCATAGTACTCACAAAGAACATTCAGTCTTGAAATCAAATTCCTGAATAGAACATCTATCAAAACCACTATTTTAAAACAAACATCACATAGAGTTGAATGCTAGTAAATTCACAGGTTTCCAACACTAGGTATTACTTTTGCTTCTGACATTCTGAAGGCTGTTGGAAGTGATGAATTAAGCTGCAGGAATCTTATGATTTCTGGCTACCTGTCTGATCCTAGGCCTGGAATTGAAGATAATAGAGTCAATAAAAACATCCATTCACGAGTAGACAAGCAACATACCGTTTTGTTCTCTAGTGTGGTGAATTCCAGGCTATTGAAGGTTATTCCAGGATTTTTCAATCTGAATGTGATCTTGAGTGATTTACTGGGTTTTGGTTTACTTTTCAGAATATAATCGTATAGGTTATATTTATTTTCTAGACGTCGATGTCATTGCTTGGTTTGTCATTGATCTTCTGTCATGGATCTTCTGTCATCGATCTTCGGTCTCAAGTTGGTTAGCCGTAAGTGTTCGTGCCCGTAGCAGAAAAGAAGGAAGAGGAATGATAGTATTCTCTGATTATCTTCGTTGAACTTCGTTCTGTCAAACGGGATAGCATTTATGGTTCTGACCAATGAGAGGCTAGGATTTCAAAACTGGCGCGCTGATTTCATACAGGATGTGCAGTTTTTTTTGGCAATTTTTGGGAATAGGAGATGGTATTCGTCCTCTAGCTGCGAACTCGGGGCTTTTTCTTGTGTGGCCATGATGAGGTGCGCTTGACTCGTTTTTGAGATTCTTTTTTCGGTGTGTTTAACCAGAGATTAACCCTTTTGGGGAATTTACGTGAGTTCCGTTGGGGCCGAGTTCAATTCACACCCATCGATCATGGTTTTAAAGCCTTTTTTTATGGGGATTTGTGCCGACCACCGGGAGACTGCCATGCGGTAGGAACGCCGCCATTTTGTCCTGATGTCCTGTTTGCTGTTTTGACTATCTTCTAGTTTTATCTCCCTTCTCAGAAGGTGAGTTATGACTTATAAGCCAGCAATGATATCTTCAGGTTGAAAATATACCTATTTTTTCTTTGGGATTTTTCTTTTGCACATGTCCTATCATGAGGCTATTTTTTGTTAGGGTGTAAGGGTACAGCTTAGCCCTCATCAGACTCCTGGCATCGAACGACTCTTGTGGCAACTCTTGACTCTGGTCAAGATTTCCACGAGGGCCAACACCGAGTCACTTTTAGATCTTGACCAGAGTCGACTGACAACCACCTGATGAGGACCAGTAGAGCCGGTAGAGGCTGGCGACCTGCTGAACTGCACCATCGACCCCTGGCTGACCTGGGAGTTTGAGCCTTCTTCTAGTCTTCTCTTCGTCATTTTCCTGAGCTGTTTCCTGTGCTGTTTCCTGTGCTGTTTTCTGTCTGCTTCCTGTCTGCGTCCTGTCTTTTTCCTGTCTTCGTTGCTGTTTTCAACTACACCAAGTGGACCTTGGATAGAGGCTACGTATATGGACCATTGGACCTTAACACCAGGTTTTTTTACACCTTCAGTGTTGTATTATTTCTTTGAGATTTATTCATATCAGTATTTATCATACCATCATTTTTTAGAAAACTAATTATTCATATCACATATCATACCACCATGATTATATTATGAACCATAACCTAAAGAGCTCTTGTGAAGCTCTCACATAGTACTATGTGACAGCAGATTTAGTCACAGGTTTATTACCAATATACTTCATTGTGCTTATTTTGAGAGGTATAACATCCGGTATACAAATGTATGTATCCTGATATGATATATTATTTAATTGATTTAATTATAACTGATATGATCTATTACATATTTCACATACATCTATCACATATTTTTGCCTTGTTCATTTTGGTGTCTATTATACTCTTGTATGTGATATGGTTTTTATTCTTCTAGTTGCCCAATCCAGATGTCTAAGAGAATTTAATTCTATCATTTCAGATATTGTTTGAAGGAAGATATTCGATTTCTCAATTTCCCAAATATCATATATCTTTTATTTGAATTGAGTGGCGCCCTTTTGATTTCGAATTTTCATTCTTAGAGCCACAAATAAACCGAACTCACTTATCTGTTCTCCGGCGAACAGCTGCCGTCAGCAAATGTGTTTCTATTTTTTAATTTCAATTTTGGAATATAAAGTAGGCCACAATATATATACGTCATCTATTTTTTGAAAAACAAAATGATCTTTCAACAAACTCTGCGTCATTTCAAACGGGGGTGAAATACTCTTGGAAGAAATTAGGCGTCTTACATTTGGCGTCTGGCATCTGGCTACTGGCGTCTGATATTTGGCGTCTGAGGTTTAATATTTGGCGTCTGACATTTGAGGTCACGTCATCATTTCAAAATGACCGCTGACATTACAAGGTTACCAACTGGATTAATATGCCTACAGCTCACACAAGTAGAATCCGAATCAACACGTGTTAATACCGTATGATTGAAGTTAGACGAATGACATCTGATGTATGACGTCATGAATCCAAAATTACTGCTGATATCAGATGGACACCAACTGTTTAGTAATTTTCGTGTTATAAAATTAATATGCTTACTACAGCTCACACAAGTAGAATCTGAACCACCACATTGATATCGACATGGCAGAATTCATGAACTCGTTCATATAAAGATGTCAATGACAAAATGATTCATTTTCTATACGAATTATCAAAAAATATTCACTTCCGGTTTATTAAAAAGCGACATATAGAAAAACTAATGTTTTATTTGTGATCCCCATGATGTGTAGACTTCAAACACATCAACTTCCGGTTTCAATTCCGGTTTCCATTTTTCCACTTAACATAGTCATGTGGGTACTCTGAGAGAAGGATTTTTCACGGACATTCTAAATATATCATTTTACCTATGTACGAAGTCTTAAGGTTAAAGAGATATCAATCAAAATTATTCGAAATAATGAAAAAAATTTATGTGAACAATTCACAATCTCTTCGTGTAATGATTTTCTGGTCGATCCAGCTCTTCGACGAATTATCAAAAATATTCACTTCTGGTTCATCAAAAATCGATATAGAGAAACTTTAATGGTATATTCGTGAGCCTCATGACGAGTAGACTTCAAAAACAACAACTTCCGGTTTTACTTCCGGTTTCCATTTTTTCAGTAAACAGAGCCACGTGGTTACTCTGAGAGAATGATTTTTCACGGAAATTCCAGATATATCATTTCACCTTTGTACAAAGTCTCAAGGTTCAAGAGATATCAATCAGAATTGATTGAAATAATGAAAGAAGCCATGAAATCAACACAATATCTTCGAGTTTTGCTTCTCTAGCCGATTCAGCTTCTCGACGAATTATCACGATATATTCACTTCCGGTTCATTAAAAAGCGATATAGAGAAAAACGAAGACACCCACGACGTGTAAACTCCAAAAACATTAACTTCCGGTTTCACTTACGGTTTCCATTTTGTCAGTAAACAGGGTCATGTGGGTACCCTTTGAAAAGGATATTTCACTTACATTCCGAATATATTAACTTACCTATCTACAAAGTCCCAAGGTTTTCGGGATATCAATCAAAATTTATCGAAACATTAAAAAAAACAATAAAAACTGTTCACCATCTCTTTGAGTACTGCTTTTCTAACCGATCTATCTCCTTGATGAATTATCGGAATATATCCTCTTTCAATTCGTAAAAAATCGAGATATAGAAAAAAAAATTAGATGTTTGTGATCCCCATAACGTTCGGGCATCGAAACAACAACTTCCGGTTTCACTTCCGGTTACAATTTTTTCAGTAAACAGAGCCATGTGGGTACTCTAAGAGAAGGATTTCTCACGGAAATACCGAATATATCAACTTACCTATATACAAAATCTCAAGGTTTGCGAGATATCGACAAAAATTGGTGGAATAATCAAAATAACACTGTAACACGCAAGAAAGGGCTATGAAGAGTCGATTTGAGTCCACGGTTAACTCATGTTTCCATCTTATTAATCAATTATCTAGTAGGAGACTATAATTTTTGTACAACTCATATCAGGAAATGCCATTTACATCATTATAAAAATCTTCAAGGTGAAATGATAAAAAGGAAATCGATGAATGTTTCAAAGTCATAGGGTTGATAAAATTTACAGAAAAAAAAGCTCTGATCAAGGTATGGTTATAAATTCCAGAGCTGTATAACTATTCAGATCACATTATAATGAAGCCAGATACTTCAATCATTATTCACCTCGAAAAATATGTCACGAAACGAATATACTATTCTATATTTGAGATCGCACTTTCAGCAAAGAGAATATGTGTCAACGTCTGCAGAAATAGTTGACGCTCAACGACTGGAACTCGAGAGCTTTGGTCAGGTGAGGGTGGATATGGTTATGTTATGATCAGGTATGAAAAGAATTTGATATTGATGAATTATTGAAGAAGTGTTCCTATATTTACGTGGAAATGCGACATAGGGAAAAACAAATGATACATTAATGATCCCCATGATGAAAAGAGCTCAAACTCTTGGTTTTTCCAGTGAGCATTTTTTTAATGCATTCAATTGTTTTTTATCAAATCTGGTTGACATTATACTCACTTACATATTTTTAATGGAACACCTATGTAAATGTGATTTTCTAGATGAAAAAATAGGCTATCCAATTAATAATATCAAATATAGTTTGAAGTTGAATGTCTGGTATACTACGAGCAGAAAACAACTACTTTTCTGGCAAATACCACGCAAAATACTCAGCAGAAAATTTTCTGTTGAAATAAATCTCATTCAAAATATGAAAGGATCATTACCGGTTGAACCTGAAGTGATAGAAAACAATTGAATACATCAAAAAAAGGATATTTATGTACTTATCTACAGAACAATTTATTTATTTAAATAAGAAAGTTTTCGAGGAGAGCAACTTTTGAGAAACATCCGCTATTGTTTAGAGAGATAATTACTTAAAACTATTTATAAACTTGAAATAGCAGTGTGAAGTGAAGGAAAAATAAAGAAATCATTCTTGTATACTAGTTTGATAGATTTGAAAGAAATTTGTTTCAAATCAAATATTTCCAAAGGTCCAAGATCTGGTTTTGCTGAAAATATTCCTATCTCTGATGATTTGCAGGGAGTTTCATAAAAATCAGATAAGTACAATAATATATTACAAATTATTTTACATTCATTACCCCAAATCACTGTTTTGAATCAAGATAATATATCCACAAAGAAGAAAACAGCAGTTGTCAGGCTCATTCGTTTTCAAAGTGAAATTTTCGAATTTTTACTTCTTGAATTGCTTTGTAATATCATTCATGTTCAGTGTTGGACCCTCAAAGTGTTCATTATTACGAATAGGAAACTTTTATTATTATCTGAATGAGAGGATTGAAAAATGTTTTCAATCTGTCGTGTCATAATTTGTTGAAGTGGTTTTTCACATTTTCTGATTGACTTAAGAATAGACTGTAGGAAATTTTCGAACTGGAAAGCACTAAAATCGTCAAGGGGGCCATGGTTTTCGACATCTGTAATGATATGCAACAAATTATGGACATTATGTGAAATATGTTCCCTGCCATAAAGAATTTTGAAAGTATTCACAAAATATTCCAAAAGAGATGAAGCATAGTCAATCTTATCAAAGTGTTGTGAATAGTAAATTCACAGGTTTCCAACACTAAGTATTAATTTTGCTTCTTACATTCTGAAGGCTGTTGGAAGTGATGAATTGAGCTGCAGGAATCTTATGATTTCTGGCTACCTGTCTGATCCTAGGCCTGGAATTGAAGATAATATTGTTAATAAAAACATCCATTCACATGTAGACAAGCGACATACCGTTGTGTTCTCTAGTGTGGTGAATTCCAGGCTATTGAAGGTTATTTCAGGATTTTTCAATCTGAATGTGATCTTGAGTGATTTACTCATATATCTAATAATAACTATATAGGTAACATGGATACCAGAGCTGAAGCCGAGAAATAAAACAAATGACAGTCTGCGGGACAAATCGCGAATATGCGCATGCGCAGGATTGAATTAAGAATCGACATTCGTTTTCATCACGGAGGAAAGTATCTTTCTAGTGAGCGACAAACGTATGACAATTATTAAAAATCAATCAAATGTGTCACGTAACCTTCAATTTGATTATGTTTTTTATTTTATCATGACATATATTATCAAATATTCATTTACCGATGGAATGTTAGACGATTTTGGATAATAGTTGATGATAGATGCAGAAATGGATGTGATGTTCAAAGCGATACTTGCGATTTGCATGGAAATAACCTATGACTGCTCGACGATGAAGTCATCGGAACAAGATTCGTGGGCCAATTTTTGATCAATCACTGTTATCACTCACATCACTTCTGTAAACACTCAGTGAGTCCATTAATAACTATATTAACGTTCTTTTACATAATTTGAGTCAACAAACATACCTAACCTATGAAATTCTAAAAACGTCAGTGGATTTCAACTCGTCAAAACCCGCGCATGCGCACAATTCATCATTAGTAAGGCAGACAGTCTTTTGTTTTTACAAAACTGGCTTCACTTTCGCGTGAAGAGAAGAATAGGTGTTATCCATATAGTTGTTATTGTACACTGTGTCCAAGATAAGAATGAACAGCATGGGGATATCGGAAACGGTAAGTGATACAGGGTCGATTAAATTAGAGAAAAGTAGCGCATTTATGTGCCTAATAATATGCCATTTAGAAAGTTTCAATATTCCGAGTAGTTTCGGAGATATCCGGGAAAAACCGAAATTTGAGAATTTCGTTTTTATTTACTCCTAGCTTTATTTTCGAAGGAAATGTAAAACAAATAGCACTTCGTCATGGCCACTTTTCGAGGACTACACCATAACATAAGCAGAATTTTCGTGCGACGTTTCGTCTTTTAGAAAACATCATCAACTTTGTATTTTTATACGGGCCGAAACTAAAGTATACCCTGTATACGACTCCATTTTTCATTGTGAATACAGCAACGTATCACACAATATGGTTTCGGAACCTTTTCTCGCGCAAAATGTAATTTAGTGATTACTTAATCTGTTTTTCTTCAATTTTAGATAGTAGGCGCTGGAAAAAATGACAACATAATATTCTGTTGTCATAATAATAGTGTAGTTTGGTAGAATATTTGACATATTACTGTTCCTACTTTTACATCTCTTTACCTACCTAATTTGTGTCAAAAATGGAAAACGGCAGCTTTTCGAATACTGAAAAATTTGATATGTTGTCATGTTACATTTTGTAACATAGAAATTGTGTTGATGCTGAACGTGCGTACTTCAATAAGTATCCAGAGAGGCGACAACCTGGTGAATCAATATTTAGACGGCTAGTTTTCAATTTAAAAGAATACGGATCATTTAAAAAACCTGTGGTTTCCCGACAAAAGCAATCTAATGAAGAAAGTCAGCGTGATGTGTTACAGGCCGTTGTTGAAAATCCTGAGATATCCACTCGCACCATTGAAGATAATACCGGAGTAGCCAGATCCACCGCTCACTTCATTTAAAAAAAAAAAAAATATCATCCATATAAATTTAGGATTTGTCATGGACTCAGACCAGGTGACGATGCAAGACGAAGAACGTTTTGTGAATGGTACACTAGAAAATGCCAAGACGATGAAAATTTTCCTTTCAAAATAATTTGGTCTGATGAAAGCATGATCACCAACAATGGCATTTTTAATAGGCGGAATGTTCATTATTGGTCACAACAAAATCCGCGTGTACACAAAGTGTCCAGACATCAACATCGTTTCGGTTTCAATATGTGGGTTGGGATTCTCGGTATGAATATAATTGGGCCTTTTATCTACCGAAACAATTTAACAAGAGAGCGGTACATGAATTTGTTAGTGACTGATTTGGAAGACGCTCTAGATAATTTGCCTTTAGCGGTTACTCACAGCTGCTGGTTTCAACAAGATGGTGCTCCAGCACATAACGCTAGAATTGTTCGTGATTATTTGAACCGTCGATTCCCAGGACAGTGGATTGGTACTCATAGTGATACAGCCTGGCCTGCAAGATCCCCCGACTTAACCCCACTAGACTTTTTCCTTTGGGGATATATCAAGAATCAAGTGTACTCTAATCATGATTTTCAGAATGAAGAAGATTTGCTGAGATTGGTTACTGAATCCTTTAACAATATTTTTCCGGATATGTTAAATCAAGTTTTAAATTCGTCTGTGAGACGAGCGTACTCGTGCTTAGAAAATAATGGCGGGTTATTTGAACACTTGTCATAAGTTTCTGTTCATTTCCTGTAATACATATTAGCTCCTTGTTATTTATTACATTACAATTACATTTATAAACTAAACTTTTGATATTGCGACTCATCTTTGTATTCAACAACGCAATAATTCCGGCAAGTGGTTAGTTTAAATTTATACTTTTATAAATAGGACTATTCAATTCACTACATGTATCAAAATATGACATTTTTTCCAGCGCCTACTATCTAAAATTGAAGAAAAACAGATTAAGTAATCACTAAATTACATTTTGCGCGAGAAAAGGTTCCGAAACCATATTGTGTGATACGTTGCTGTATTCACAATGAAAAATGGAGTCCTATACAGGGTATACTTTAGTTTCGGCCCATATAAAAATACAAAGTTGATGATGTTTTCTAAAAGGCGAAACGTCGCACGAAAATTCTGCTTATGTTATCGTGTAGTTCTCGAAAAGTGGCCATGACGAAGTGCTATTTGTTTTACATTTCCTTTGAAAATAAAGCTAGGAGAAAATAAAAACGAAATTCTCAAATTTCGGTTTTTCCCGGATATCTCCGAAACTACTCGGAATATCGAAACTTTCTAAATAGCATATCATTAGGCACATAAATGCGCTACTTTTCTCTAATTTAATCGACCCTGTATCACCCACCGTTTCCGATATCCCCATGCTGTTCATTCTTATCTTGGACACAGTGTATATATGGATTTACTGGGTTTTTGTTTACTTTTCAGAATATTATCGTATAGGTTATATTTATTTTCTAGACGTCGATGTCATTGCTTGGTTTGTCATTGATCTTCTGTCATGGATCTTCTGTCATCGATCTTCGGTCTCAAGTTGGTTAGCCGTAAGTGTTCGTGCCCGTAGCAGAAAAGAAGGAAGAGGAATGATAGTCTTCTCTGATTATCTTCGTTGAACTTCGTTCTGTCAAACGGGATAGCATTTATGGTTCTGACCAATGAGAGGCTAGGATTTCAAAACTGGCGCGCTGATTTCATACAGGATGTGCAGTTTTTTTTGGCAATTTTTGGGAATAGGAGATGGTATTCGTCCTCTAGCTGCGAACTCGGGGCTTTTTCCTGTGTGGCCATGATGAGGTGCGCTTGACTCGTTTTTGAGATTCTTTTTTCGGTGTGTTTAACCAGAGATTAACCCTTTTGGGGAATTTACGTGAGTTCCGTTGGGGCCGAGTTCAATTCACACCCATCGATCATGGTTTTAAAGCCTTTTTTTATGGGGATTTGTGCCGACCACCGGGAGACTGCCATGCGGTAGGAACGCCGCCATTTTGTCCTGATGTCCTGTTTGCTAATTTGACTATCTTCTAGTTTAATCTCCCTTCTCAGAAGGAGAGTTATGACTTATAAGCCAGCAATGATATCTTCAGGTTGAAAATATACCTATTTTTTCTTTGGGATTTTTCTTTTGCACATGTCCTATCATGAGGCTATTTTTTGTTAGGGTGTAAGGGTACAGCTTAGCCCTCATCAGACTCCTGGCATCGAACGACTCTTGTGGCAACTCTTGACTCTGGTCAAGATTCCCACGAGGGCCAACACCGAGTCACTTTTAAATCTTGACCAGAGTCGACTGACAACCACCTGATGAGGACCAGTAGAGCCGGTAGAGGCTGGCGACCTGCTGAACTGCATCATCGACCCCTGGCTGACCTGGGAGTTTGAGCCTTCTTCTAGTCTTCTCTTCGTCATTTTCCTGAGCTGTTTCCTGTGCTGTTTTCTGTCTGCTTCCTGTCTGCCTCCTGTCTTTTTCCTGTCTTCGTTGCTGTTTTCAACTACACCAAGTGGACCTTGGATAGAGGCTACGTATATGGACCATTGGACCTTAACACCAGTTTTTTTTACACCTACAGTGTTGTATTATTTCTTTGAGATTTATTCATATCATACCATCATTTTTTAGAAAACTAATTATTCATATCACATATCATACCACCATGATTATATTATGAACCATAACCTAAAGAGCTCTTGTGAAGCTCTCACATAGTACTATGTGAAAGCAGATTTAGTCACAGGTTTATTACCAATATACTTCATTGTGCTTATTTTGACAGGTATAACATCCGGTATACAAATGTATGTATCTTGATATGATATATTATTTAATTGATTTAATTATAACTGATATGATCTATTACATATTTCACATACATCTATCACATATTTTTGCCTTGTTCATTTTGGTGTCTATTATACTCTTGTATGTGATATGGTTTTTATTCTTCTAGTTGCCCAATCCAGATGTCTAAGAGAATTTAATTCTATCATTTCAGATATTGTTTGAAGGTAGATATTTGGTTTCTCAATTTCCCAAATATGATATATCTTTTATTTGAATTGAGTGGCGCCCTTTCGATTTCGAATTTTCATTCTTAGAGCCACAAATAAACCGAACTCACTTATCTGTTCTCCGGCGAACAGCTGCCGTCAGCAAATGTGTTTCTATTTTTTAATTTCAATTTTGGAATATAAAGTAGGCCACAATATATATACGTCATCTATTTTTTGAAAAACAAAATGATCTTTCAACAAACGTTTGGCGTCTGACGTTTAACATTTGGCATCTGGCATTTGGCGTTTAACATTTGGCGTCTGACATTTAGCGTCTTACATTTGGCGTCTGGCATCTGGCTACTGGCGTCTGATATTTGGCGTCTGACGTTTAATATTTGGCGTCTGACATTTGACGTCACGTCATCATTTCAAAATGGCCGCTGACATTACAAGGTTACCAACTGGATTAATATGCCTACAGCTCACACAAGTAGAATCCGAATCAACACGTGTTAATACCGTATGATTGAAGTTAGACGAATGACATCTGATGTATGACGTCATGAATCCAAAATTACTGCTGATATCAGATGGACACCAACTGTTTAGTAATTTTCGTGTTATAAAATTAATATGCTTACTACAGCTCACACAAGTAGAATCTGAACCACCACATTGATATCGACATGGCAGAATCCATAATCAAAATTGTCGCTAATATCACAAGGTCACCAACTGTTAAGTAATTTTCGTGTTATAAACTTAATATACCTACAGCTCACACAAGTAGAATCCGAACCACAGCATTGATATCGACGCGGCAGAATTCATGAACTCGTTAATATAAAGATGTCAATGACAAAATGATTTATTTTCTATACGAATTATCAAAAAATATTCACTTCCGGTTTATTAAAAAGCGACATATAGAAAAACTAATGTTTTATTTGTGATCCCTATGATGTGTAGACTTCAAACACATCAACTTCCGGATTCACTTCCGGTTTCCATTTTTCCACTTAACATAGTCATGTGGGTACTCTGAGAGAAGGATTTTTCACGGACATTCTAAATATATCATTTTACCTATGTACGAAGTCTCAAGGTTAAAGAGATATCAATCAAAATTGATCGAAATAATGAAAAAAATGTATGTGAACAATTCACAATCTCTTCGTATAATGATTTTCTGGTCGATCCAGCTCTTCGACGAATTATCAAAAATATTCACTTCTGGTTCATCAAAAATCGATATAGAGAAACTTTAATGGTATATTCGTGAGCCTCATGACGAGTAGACTTCAAAAACAACAACTTCCGGTTTTACTTCCGGTTTCCATTTTTTCAGTAAACAGAGCCACGTGGTTACTCTGAGAGAATGATTTTTCACGGAAATTCCAAATATATCATTTCACCTTTGTACAAAGTCTCAAGGTTCAAGAGATATCAATCAGAATTGATTGAAATAATGAAGGAAGCAATGAAATCAACACAATCTCTTCGAGTTTTGCTTCTCTAGCCGATTCAGCTTCTCGACGAATTATCACGATATATTCACTTCCGGTTCATTAAAAAGCGATATAGAGAAAAACGAAGACACCCACGACGTGTAAACTCCAAAAACATTAACTTCCGGTTTCACTTACGGTTTCCATTTTGTCAGTAAACAGGGTCATGTGGGTACTCTTCGAAAAGGATATTTCACGTACATTCCGAATATATTAACTTACCTATCTACAAAGTCCCAAGGTTTGCGAGATATCAATCAAAATTTATCGAAACATAAAAAAAAACAATAAAAACTGTTCACCATCTCTTTGAGTACCGCTTTTCTAACCGATCTATCTCCTTGATGAATTATCGGAATATATCCTCTTTCAATTCGTAAAAAATCGAGATATAGGAAAAAAATGAGATGTTTGTGATCCCCATAACGTTCGGGCATCGAAACAACAACTTCCGGTTTCACTTCCGGTTACAATTTTTTCAGTAAACAGAGCCATGTGGGTACTCTAAGAGAAGGATTTCTCACGGAAATACCGAATATATCAACTTACCTATATCAATTTACATCAATTTTTTAGTAGGAGACTATAATTTTCGTACAACTCATATCAGGAAATGCCATTTACACCATTATAAAAACCTTCAAGGTGAAATGATATAAAGGAAATCGATAATCAATTTTGGAGTAATCGAACACATGGAATATGATCGGAACTCTCGAGATGAATGTTTTAAAGTCATAGGGTTGATAAAATTTCCAGAAAAAAAAAGCTCTGATCAAGGTATGGTTATAAATTCCAGAGCTGTATAACTATTCAGATCACATTATAATGAAGCCAGATACTTCAATCATTATTCACCTCGAAAAATATGTCACGAAACGAATATACTATTCTATATTTGAGATCGCACTTTCAGCAAAGAGAATATGTGTCAACGTCTGCAGAAATAGTTGACGCTCAACGACTGGAACTCGAGAGCTTTGGTCACGTGAGGGTGGATATGGTTATATTATGATCAGTGACGAAAAGAATTTGATATTGATGAATTATTGAAAAAGTGTTCCTATATTTACGTGGAAATGCGACATAGGGAAAAACAAATGATACATTGATGATCCCCATGATGAAAAGAGCTCAAACTCTTGGTTTTTCCAGTGAGCATTTTTTTAATGCATTCAATTGTTTTTTATCAAATCTGGTTGACATTATACTCACTTACATATTTTTAATGGAACACCTATGTTAATGTGATTTTCTAGATGAAAAAATAGGCTATCCAATTAATAATATCAAATATAGTTTGAAGTTGGATGTCTGGTATACTACGAGAAGAAAACAACTACTTTTCTGGCAAATACCACGCAAAATACTCAGCAGAAAATTTTCTGTTGAAATAAATCTCATTCAAAATATGAAAGGATCATTACCGGTTGAACCTGAAGTGATAGAAAACAATTGAATACATCAAAAAAAGGATATTTATGTACTTATCTACAGAACAATTTATTTATTTAAATAAGAACGTTTTCGAGGAGAGCAACTTTTGAGAAACATCCGCTATTGTTTAGAGAGATAATTACTTAAAACTATTTATAAACTTGAAATAGCAGTGTGAAGTGAAGGAAAAATAAAGAAATCATTCTTGTATACTAGTTTGATAGATTTGAAAGAAATTTGTTTCAAATCAAATATTTCCAAAGGTCCAAGATCTGGTTTTGCTGAAAATATTCCTATCTCTGATGATTTGCAGGGAGTTTCATAAAAATCAGATAAGTACAATAATATATTACAAATTATTTTACATTCATTACCCAAAATCACTGTTTTGAATCAAGATAATAATCTCAGGAAGTAGTCCATGGCATCTCAAAGTGGAGTGGTAGATTTCAAAGCAGGAATGAAGCTCGAAGTCATCTCCACAACATTTATTATGAAAAAGGGGGTTATGGGGGACATGTTTCGAATGCATATGCATTCATCATCAGCCCAAATATAAATAGTTGCTACAAGAAAACATATGGGGTGAAGTTAACAATCTCAACAAGAAGTATGGTACTTACTTGAAGATGAAAAATATTTTACATAACTAGATTATTAATTAAACAGGTATTTATAAAAGGGACCCTGTGTCCAAAAATTAATAATATCAGGATGGTAACATCATGAAAGTTGACCAGTTAAAAATATAACAAGGCATGGTGGTAATCTTCATTTTGCACAACAAAATGGCTATAGCGGAAACGGAAAAAGTCTGGATGACAATACTAATCAATAATAACAATTGACATAAATGAAGTAAAAGTGACAGACAGATGACATAAAACATAAACAAAAATCTAAAATTGCATTGGCGTGTAGAGAAGTTTAAAAAGGTGAGAGACCAAAATGAGAAATGAACATTAGAAATTCAGTTGGTTAAAGAACTTTTGGCAATCAAATTGTGTTTGTTCATTGAGTGAGATGATGTTATTATCTTTCAATGGAGAGTTAATTTCATAAATTTCAAAAAGATTTGATTGCATACAATAATGGTTCTCCTCAAAATTTTATTAATAAAATTTATAACAAACATTCAAATAAGATTTTAACTCATGGTCTTCTTCCAACTAATTCATCACAGTCCAAATCCTCTTGCATACCGTTCCTGGGTTTGGTTTCCTATCGATTGAAAAACATTTTCCATAGTTTTTCAGATGACATCAATATTTCATTTAGGACACTCAATAACACCTCTAATCTTATAAATACCAAGGATAAACTTCCTGTACTTTACAAATCTGGTGTTTATAAAATCTCTTGCTCTTCTTCAAACTGTAATGCACGATACATTGGTCAAACTGGTAGAAGGTTTAGTACCAGAGTAACTGAACATGTTAAATTAATAGATGAATACAAAAATTCTCCATTGGATATTTATAATACCAAAAGTTCTTTCGCCTACCACATACTTAACTCTGGACATTGCTTTGACATCAACAAGGATCTAGAGATTTTACATGTTTGCAACAAGGGTCCTCTGTTAAATCTTTTTAAAATTTATGAAATTAACTCTTCATTGAAAGATAATAACATCATCTCACTCAATGAACAAACACAATTTGATTGCCAAAAGTTCTTTAACCAACTGAATTTCTAATGTTCATTTCTCATTTTGGTCTCTCACCTTTTTAAACTTCTCTACACGCCAATGCAATTTTAGATTTTTGTTTATGTTTTATGTCATCTGTCTGTCACTTTTACTTCATTTATGTCAATTGTTATTATTGATTAGTATTGTCATCCAGACTTTTTCCGTTTCCGCTATAGCCATTTTGTTGTGCAAAATGAAGATTACAACCATGCCTTGTTATATTTTTAACTGGTCAACTTTCATGATGTTATTATCCTGATATTATTAATTTTTGGGCACAGGGTCCCTTTTATAAATACCTGTTTAATTGATAATCTAGTTATGTAAAATATTTTTCATCTTCAAGTAAGTACCATACTTCTTGTTGAGATTGTTAACTTCACCCCATATGTTTTCTTGTAGCAACTGTTTATATTTGGGCTGATGATGAATGCATATGCATTCGAAACATGTCTCCCATAACCCCCTTTTTCATAATAAATGTTGTGAAGATGACTTCGAGCTTCATTCCTGCTTTGAGATCAAGATAATATATCCACAAAGGAGAAAACAGCAGTTGTCAGGCTCATTCGTTTTTAAAGTGAAATTTTCTAGTTTTAACTTCTTGAATTGCTTTGTAATATTATTCATGTTCAGTGTTGGACCCTCAAAGTGTTCATTATTACAAATAGGAAATTTTTATTATCATCTGAATGAGAGGATTGAAAAATTTTTTCACTCTGTCGTTTCATAATTTGTTGAAGTGGTTTTTCACATTTTCTGATTGACTCAAGAATAGACTGTAGGAAATTTTCGAACTGGAAAGCACTAAAATCGTCAAGGGGGCCATGGTTTTTGACATCTGTAATGATATGCAACAAATTATGGACATTATGTGAAATATGTTCCCTGCCATTAAGAATTTTGAAAGTATTCACAAAATATTCCAAAAGAGATGAAGCATAGTCAATCTTATCAAAGTGTTGTGAATTAGCTAGAATTGTTGAAGCTACATGTAACACCAAAAAATTTTGATATCTATCCTTAGCCAAACTTCCCTTCAGAACAACAGGTCCTGTATAAAATAAAAATTGACGAAACTCTGTTGCTCTCCATCTTTTGACTTCATTCAATGATCTTGGTTTTCTATTAAATTCTAAGGGGATGTGATTTCTCAATATTTCCAAATTGTCGGATATTTCTGATATACATAAAAATGATATTTTGTCAGATGGTTTTCCACAACACCACAAGGTAACAAGTAGTTTTTTCACTACACCCAAACATATGAGATGCATGTAGTCTAATGGAAATCCGTCAATCATATTGAAGTCAGGTATCTCTTCAAGAATTGGTGTTTCATTATGATGATCTTCCTGTAATTTTGATCGTAATTCTATATCTGTTCTCAAGGAAAGGTTCTTGACTTGAGGAAAACATATTCTGTTATCAATGTATTCCCCTTCAATTTGGCATTTGGTGCATGAGTTGTACCCAGAGTGTCCTTTGGTAAAAAATATATAAGATTTTGCAGGTGCATCACATATAAAAGCATTGATTTTGATGTGATAGAAATTTTGGTTTATAAATAATCCATTATTAACAAGATCAATTGTTTCCTGAACAAAGTCATATAATAAAGTATTAGCATCTTTGGGTTTTTTATAGCCATGAAAAATTCCAACCATTTCAACAAATTTACTTTTATGGAAGCTACAGAGAATAGGATAAACTTGGCTGCTTGAGCTCTTTGCTAATGGCAAACCATCTACATTTATATTGCTTTTGATAATGTTCTCATTGAAATTTGGAATTCGTGAAATAATTCGTTCAATACATTTTCTTAAGCCAAAGTGATAGTAATGACCAGGTTCTACTGATTTAACTTCATCAATTTTTGATGTACCCAACAATGTTCTTGCATCAGATGGTAACTCAGGATGCTCAGTTCTCAATATTCCCAATAAATCATTCAATGCAGAGTGAGTTACATTATGTTTTAGAGCCCAATTCGATAATGAAAGTGATGTTAGTTTATTTTCATTACAGGAGTAATTACTATCGCATGAAAAATAAAAATAATCATCTGTCAGATTTAAGTTTGATGTTATATTATTTTCCTGAAGTGATATTCCATTACTCCTCGCCATCGCGATGTTGGCTGAATTTTCGCCATCATCAGAGTATGGACAAAATTTGTTATGCCTTTTGGCACGCATAATTATAATATTTGTGTAGAGCCATGGAAAATATGGACAAAAAGTAGACAAACACTATGGACTCGAATCGACTTACCTGGAGTGATTTTTTTAGTTACACTGCACAACTAAGCACCGTCTGGTAATAGAAATTCAATAAAATATTTTATTGAAAATCTATAATGGATATCAATATATTCAGAAACAAGTTTTAAACCTCAAACTGAACGAACAACGAGTCAAACCGCAAACAATGCAAATTTTTGTTTGCAACAATGGTTGCTTTGGCAGTAACACATAGTGATGGGCGATATTTCACGAACTGTGATTCAATCACTGATACCAACAGATATCAAGTCGTTACTGTTACCAACTAATGAAAAAAGTCGTGATGTGATCACAGTTTAGCAGTCGCACACAACGCAATTTGGTTGTTCGCTCCAGTCACGTCATAAGGACGATTTTCGCTTGACACCATCTGAAATATGATGGGTGGCAGGCGATTTCCTGCCTTATTGACAAACGTTATACAATAAGGTTGATTTTCGGAACCTCCATTGTAATACCACCGGTGGCAGGCGACATCATGCCTTAAGAGTTCAAGCGTTCTTTGTTCGTTACTGAATTACGAATCACGGACTACATCATTCTGATGCTTTAATCTGTGATTTGATATTTGATATCGATATTTCAGTGATATTTGGAAGGAACGGGAAATGACTACAATTTCAGAGGACTGAAAATATAGTGATATAGACATTCATAAACTGATCTCAATTTGTATTGATACAGAAACGGACCTGCCTATACTATCGTCAACGCGTCATACCTATCTAATTCCATACAGTACATTGGAATGAAAATCGTGATCACATCACGCTTTTCAATCACTGATATCAAAAAGTAGCGGTAACGATTCACGGCGTGATTGGAAAATCACGGTATCGCCCATCACTAGTAACACACAGACGCAGAACAGTACAACAGATGCGTGATGCACATTGCACACGACACGATCGTGACGTCAACGCGTGTTTTGTGAGAGACAGATACAGATTACAAATATACTGTTTTATCAACGTGGTGACGTCAATTGACAGGATCACATTGCAGCACGGGTATTTAGCCATATTATTCATATTACAACAGTACAACCAAACGACACATTCCAGACGGGAATAAGTTTCAACGTTTGACGATTTGAATGCAATATATCTATTCAAAGACTTATTTCATTTTTGTTATTTAATAATAATAATAATAATAATAAATGCTTTTATTGCAGGTACAGCAGTAGCTTATATCCTAACAAAAGGCAGGATTCAATGCCTGCACATGATTGCTCATGGCAGGAATTGCTCTTCCATCCAACCAGTCGAGTACCTTATCATAATAAACTCATAATTGATAATATTATAAAGTACATACAATATAATATGGTAGACTATTCAATTGCTCCCAGAAAAATCAAAGAATAACCATAAATATATAACAAAAGAAAATACCATTACTAAAGAAAACAAATATCAAAATACAGTGATCAGTGTACATATAAGTGGAGAAAAAGTGATGTGCCCATACAAATTTGTCATTATAATAATTATTATATTATACTTATAAATTTGGAAAATTGTTATCAAATAAATATTGCTTCATATTTTCTCTAAATTTTTTCAGTTGTAATAATTTGAAATCATTGGGTAACCGATTGTAGAGGTGAGCGATCTGAAATGAGAAAGAGCCACGAAAAAACGAGGTTTTGTGTTTAGGCGTAGCTAAATTATTTCGAAATCTCAAGTTGAGATTATGTATGTCAGTTCTGAAAGTCAGTTTCTTGAATAGATATGGGGGTTTCCCAGTTGTTATTATCTTATGAAAAATCGTACTGGAGTGTAGAGTACGCCTAGCCTCCATGTTCAGCCAACCAAGATTCCTTAAATGTTGTGTAACATGTTCCCGCTTTCGTATGCCTGTAATAAATCTCACACATGAATTCTGCAATTTTTGAAGTCTCGTTTTGTCAGATTTCATCAGTCCTGGTCCATACACCACGTCTGCATAGTTAGCATGTGATAACACTAATGCATCACAGAGTATCATTTTACTTTTTTTATTCAAAATATTTCTGTTTGAATAGATCGTTCTTAGATTCATGTAACCCTTTCTTAAAATATGAGATACATGTGAAGTGAAGCGTAATGCATTATCAAGGTACAATCCCAAATTTTTTGTTGTATCTGCGGTGGGTAGGGGGACTCCGTCAACACGTATATTCAATAAATTCTTGCAGCGATTTCTTGCTGCTGTCCTTCCGAATAGCATAACGTATGATTTAGATTTATTCACAGTGAGGCAGTATTTATTTGATACGGTTATGAGAGTATGCAAATCATGATTCATTTGGTCAAGCGCTAGGTTGAAGGAGTTTTCTTCGAAATTTAAATACATCTGCGTGTCATCAGCATAACAGTGCATTGAAGCGTAACGTAAGGACTTTGAGAATTGAGATGTGTAGAGAACAAAAAGAAGAGGGCCCAAAATTGATCCCTGGGGAACACCATTCTTTATTTCTAGAGATTTAGATTTTTCATTGTTTATAATAACGCTTTGAGTTCGGTTGAGAAGGTAATTTTTGAGTAGAGATAATGCATTCATAGTGAACCCCAGGTAACTAAGAATTGATAAAAGAAGTTGGTGATTAATTCTATCAAAAGCCTTAGAATAGTCGAGCAATACTAGTAGACACAATTCATTGTTATCAATAGATATGTGTATATCATCTATCACTTTGAGAAGAGCCGTGGTACAACTATGGTCAGATCTAAAGCCTGATTGGCAGGATGGTAATATGTCAAATTTATTCAAGTATATACGCATCTGAGCATTCAATATATTTTCGAAAGCTTTCGAAATTGCACACAAAATGCTTATTGGGCGAAGGTCACTCATATCTTCTGCATTGGTGACTTTTGCTAATGGAAGAATATGCGAACGTTTTCAACTTGCTGGATAAACATTTTTCTGTATGCAGAAATTGAATAGATGGGATATATGTGGCAATATCAGGGGACAGCAATGTAGTAACATCTGAATACTTACCTTATCGTGTCCAACAGCGTTTGATTTTATACTTAGTATAGTCTTATATACTTCATGATCATTAGTATCATGAAAAGAGAAATTATTATGATTATTTACTGTATTACCAGAATAGAAACGGATCGTTTCATCATCAGGTATAGAGTCATTATTTGATACACTTCCGAAGAAATTGTTTATTTCCTCAGCATTTATCAGGTGCTCTGGGATAGAGTTTCGTGATTTTTTGTTGTGAACGTTCATATCAGCCAGTTCTTTCCATAATTGCCTGCTTCCTTTCAAACGAAAATCTAGGTAAGCCCTTTTTCAAGATTTATGGTTCGATTTGTAAGATTTCTTATTTCTTTATAATAATTCCAATGATGTGGAGCCTTTGTTCTTTTAAATCTCGTGAGAGCTTTGTCTCTTAGTTTGAACATAAGCTTCAAATTATCCGTTATCCAAGGTGCTTTTTTCTTGGTAATTTTAACGGTTTTTATAGGCGAATGTTTATCAAAAAGTTTGAGAACCAAATTAGTGAATAAAACGAATTTATCATCAATAATATCTGGCTCATAAATAAAATTAATGGCATGCAAATCTGCGAGAAATAATTCCTTGTTAAATTTTCTGAAATCTCTGAAAGTGTATATAAAATTATCGTTCAATGTTTTTATCAAACCTACTTTGCACGATACAAGAAAATGATCTGAAAAAGAGGAACAATCAAGCGTAGTACAGTCAGTTACACTCAGTGTTTCTGAACAAATTATGAGATCTATTATCTTGCAGCTAGTTGAAGAATATCGAGTATGCTGATCAACAATTTGATTGAAAGAAGCAATTATTTCATTCAGCTGAACACAAGAGCTGTTTGTGGGATCTGCGTAGTCAACATTAAGATCTCCTGCGCAAATTATATTTTCGAATCTAGGACAGATGACAGATAAAGTATCTTCGAAGGATGATAAAAAATTTGGCAGTGGTAGGTTTGGAGGCCTATACATGGAGGCCACGGCATATTTCACTCCATTAAGAGTGTACGTGATCCATACTTGTTCAACTGTTTCTGATGGAATATTGACAATCAGAGTGGCTTTAAAAATATTCCTAATATAAATTGCAACACCTCCACCTCTTCCAATTTCCCTATCTTTACGAAATAATTGATAGCCCTCGAGACAAATATTTTCATTTGGTATATTCACCGAAAGCCATGACTCGGATACGGTGATAATATCATAATTATTATATACTCTTAGTTTGAATTCTGCGTATCCGTTCAGTAAAGATCTAGTGTTGATGTGACATATTTTAATGTTACGCATTTTTTTTTTATTATATATTTTCAAATTCGAGGAGGCACATTTATTTTTTAATACAGCAGTTATATTTCTTCACAAGCGATATATATTTATATAAATAATGATAATCAACAAAATCAAAAGAATGAGCGACCTAATTAATCTCATAAACGCTCATTAAAACCCTTTTGCAGCCCTATGAGGGGGTTTTCTTCTGGAAATTGTTTCGTCAGTGACACTTGATGTTGCCGATGACACAGGTTTTCCTTTGATAATGGAAGGGTCCAACTCTAGGTCTTGAAGGCTGAATTTTGAATTATTCACAATCAGATGATTACGTCTTATTGTTGCTTGAATGCCTTTCTGCTTTGCTCGGTTTAGGTGTTGACGTAACGCTCTGTTTATGCTTTGATCCTCAGGACTTAGATCATCAACTACGTACCAGTTTTTGTTTTTTAATTTATGAAGGTTTCTCAGAATTTCAGATTTTTTCAGATATGATATCAGTTCAAGTTTTAATACTTTTTCATGATTCGTTTTCCCAGGAAAAAAATAAATATTGTTGATGTCTTTCAAATCCAGATCGATTTCCAAGGTATCTCTGAATTGGTAGAGACCTTCAAGCGGAGTAGCAGTCTGCAACCCGAATACAAGAATGTTGTTTCTTCGTGATCTGCTATCTAACTGCGAGATTCTCTCTTTTAGTCTGGTATTTTCTTCCTCGAGAGATGCTATTTTATTGTTTGCTGCCAGAAGTTCAGATTTAATTTCGGACAATGTTTCTTGTGTTTTGTCTGACTTTGCATCCAGGTTCTGTAATATCCTATATAGATCAGTCAAAGTTACATCCGCGCAATCACTCGGTGGCATTTTATGTACCCAATCGACCGTACTAATAGACAAATAGTTCGGAATGTTTAGTGAAGGCTACGGATAGTTTAGTTTTTTTTTTGTATTCGTTTTTACTCGTATTCCGTATATCGTAGAACACTATTCTGCTGGATTACGCATTCGCAACTAGTTTTGTTCAACAGGATAGTCATAAAAAGACTCACCAGCTCTAACACAGAAGTTTTGTGTAAAAAAGATATTTGTACGATAACTATAACCAAAGATACAATATATTTCACTGGAGCTCACTTATTGCTTGGTCGCGCGTTTTATCGCATTTGAGATATTGTTTCGCTCTTTTAAAAGATCTTCGATGCCACTCATTAAAAAAACATTCTGGAATTATGCGCTACATCTGAATAGAGTCCATTCATGGACGTCTCTAAAATGTCCCGAAACCGACGTCTTGGAGACGTACCGAAACAGACGTCTTTAAGACGTGCATGTTACGCCTCTGGACGTTCAGGCATTATATGGACATGAAATGGACGTATTTGAAACGTCTAGTGCTGTTTGGGGTGACACCATAAAATAATCAAGACCTTAGAGTCCTGGGGATACCAAGAAAACAGTTTGGCCATTGTACAAGATTTTCTATCGGACAGACATTTTCAAATTGAAACAAATGACACCTTATCAATCATCCAATATCTACAAAACGGTACCCCACAAGGCTCTGTAATAAGCCCCACTCTTTTTTCTCATCGGAATAAACGACGTACTCGAAACTCTCCAAAAACCAGTTCAAGCCACTGAACTCAAACAAGAAATGGGACGATAATATAGCAGGATGCGCGAGGATTATTTACGGTCAAAAGGCGAATCATAAACCTTGAATCGAGCACATGCGCAATATGTGCCAGGGTAAGCTGGGCATGTCTGAGACTACGTTTTTGATGTATTATGTGGACGTATGTCTGCAATTATATATTTCGGTCACAGAACTGAAAGTTGGCGCCAGCCCACTCGTCAGCCTATAAGATTTGTTTGCATTTTATTTTATTGGTCATTGTTATCGAATCTTGTCCATTTCGATTTTCAGCAAACTGTTTTCGGCTTAATATCGTGTTTTTGTGTTCTTGTTAAATTATCTGTTGTTCAAAAAGCTGTGTTATTGAGTTTGTCATCTTTGGTAGTGCCGGGCCTGTGCAAAAGGTTTCTGCGCATAATCCACATTCAATTTTGCTATATGATCACATGGTATGCGAAAATTCAATTTAGCGTAAAAGTGCTGAATTGCATTATCGTTCCATTTCTTGTTTGAGTTCAGTGGTTCAAGCCAGACTGTTTGCTGATGAACTCATCATTTTCATAAAAGGAAGAAATATTCGAAGCATGGCCTGTCTACTACAACAAGAACTAGCTAATCGGGATTCCTGGTCCTCAAAAAGCGGACTCAGTTTCTCTTCAGAAAAAAACAACTGAATTGTTTTCAGTAAACGGCCATCGCAACTCCAAGACATGTCAATTCTGAAACTCAATAATAAAATATTGTCATATACTGAAGAAATAAAGTACTTAGGACTAATATTCGTCGAAACTCACACTTGGAAATCCCATATTCGATATTTATCCATAACATGCCAAAAGAGATTGAACCTACTCAAATGTCTGGCGAACAAACAATGAGGTGCAGATGGCAAAACTCTATTGACATTATACAGAACGTTGATCCGCTCGAAGTTAGATTATGGCTGCGCATCTTATTCATCATCTTCGAACACTACTCTCAAAGTCTTGGATACAATCCATAATAACGCACTTCGCATTATCTCTGGTGCCCATTGATAAACTACATTGTGAACTTGGTGAGCTACCTCTGAACCTGAGAAGACAAGAACTCAGTTTATCATATGCAGCAAAGCGTCAAGAACATAATATTCACCAAATCAAGTACTCTCCAATTTGTCAACAAGCAAAAACACATCTTCCTTTCTATGAAAGAAATAACCACTCTCTCGCTCTCATCAAACTCCAAAAAATTCTCCCAATACAACCTTGTAGAACTCACACTACTTCACCATGGCTTATTTCCCTACCATCCTCAAATACCCAAATACTCTCTCTAATCAAAAAAGGAACAAATACGCAACTGATTCAAAAAACCTATAGATCTATTATATCCCAGTATCCCTCACATCAACAAATCTTTACCGACGCATCCAAGAAAAACAACGGCGTGGCTTGCGCATTCGTTACAGACAACGTAACGAGAGAATACCGAATACCTGAAACCGCTACCATCCTCACTAGAGAATTTTATGCAATTTACAAAGCTCTCCATGATATGAAAACGGTATCTACGAAGAACTTTCTGATCATTACTAACTCTCTCAACTCTCTCAACCTAATATCAAGAATATACACCCATCATCCCATCGGGAAACTCATCAAAGAAGAGTTGAACCTACTCAGTACCAACCAATCGGTAAGTAACTTTTCTATGGTTTTCCTCTCATACTGGTATAAGAGAAAACGAACAAGCTGACAAACATGCGTACGAAGCCCTGGCGAACCCAGCACTCATTTCCAGTATGAGAACATTAGCAGCAGATCTGAAACCATACTCTCACTCCAAAATAGTTGGCATATGGAACCAATATTGGCAAATGAAAGTGTCAAAACTAAAGGAAATCAAACCAACTTTCCAACCATGGTCCGACACATCAACCAATCGTTTCCATCAAGTGGTCGTCACTCGACTTCGCTTAGGACACACACGCCTAACACACGAATATTTAATGAAAATGGAAACACAACCAGAATGTTTTGCATGCGAAGTGCCATTAACAATAAAACACATTTTAGCGGAGTGTCCTCGATTCGAAGCAGAAAAACAAAATAACGGAATCCCAGTGATCTCAAGAACATCTTCAACAATTGCACAACAGACAATTTGATTTAATTTCTTGTCGAATCAAATATCTTGTACAAAATATAACAAATTGTTAAATTGAAATATTTTGCCGCTAAAAGTTTACTGGCTGATGCGATTCAGCTTGCTGAATAAAAAAAACAGTAATTGTCATTTCATCCACACACTTTCGCACGTTATGCGTCTCTCTGGCACTTCACGTAGTCTCTGGGTTAAACACTGACCATTTCTAGTGCCCTGGTACATGGCAATAGACTTCCCAGACGTAACTTGTTGTTCCGATACAGCTCGTAGGCCTAAGACTAGCTTATTGGCATGAATAGTCATCCTTGACTGCATACTGGTGGTACAGCAACGGTATCCTTGTTGTAGGATTTCCATTTGTATCCTATCTCTCTGATGATGTTGCTTTGGAGATGTTCTCTACTGGTTTTCTTGATAGTTGCTGAAACTAAGTACTCGTTGATTGTTGCGTGGCCCTCTCAGTATCGCCTTCTACCCCATGGCTCGTTGTGAAGCCTTTTTTATCAGAAAAGTGCTGTTTGTTGGTTGCTGATTTGCCTCTGTCATGATGCCTGGTTGGTAGCTTTCGTATTTGGTGAAACCCAGTCTCGTTGCGTTGTGAAGTGTGTGGGATTACATGAAAACATACGAAACATATGTGGCATTATAAATCTTATGAGAAAAAATTAGAAAAACTTGTAGCATTTGAAATTGCTACAATAAATATTTTGTTTTTCCGGTTTATTAATGAAGTCAATTTAGGAAACCTACTTATAGGACATCTGATCAGTTTATCAAAGAACGAACCTTACTGCAACGTTTATTGATCATAAAGCTTTCTGATTAATAAGTACCACTATGATTTCGAGAACTACAGTATCTTCTGGTAATCAGTACACCTGTAGGATGTGATGAATTTAACCTCAAGTTGTGCTGATCTAATGTAAACAGGTTCTGAAACAGAGAATACTGTAAGTATTCAATCAAGTCCTGTTACGAGTCAGAAGGTATTGTTGATCATTGAATGTAATGTTTAAATAGGATAACATTATGACTAACCTGTGATGTTCCCCAGCATTGTATGATTATTTTCAGGATAAATACATTCCTTTCGATGAATTCTTTATAGGTTAGAGAATAGGTTAACAATTCTTGCTGCGCCAAATGTCAAATTTCGTCAGCTACATTCAGAGTGGTATTTTGTTCTATGCTGTTTTGACGTCTTAACATCTGTCCTGCCGTGTCCTGCCACGGAGTGCAACCTCTCGTTTCGTTTCCTGACCAATAGGAATAGACAATTTTGACAGGGACATTAAGTTAGCCGAAGTTGTTATCCTGGAGTTGCAGGAAGTCGTAAGATGTGAGGAGACTACAGATTTCCGGCTTCTTTCTCGACTCGAGGCTTTTTCCTGGTGGCCATGATAGAGTTCACATGAGTCGGCAAGTAATTTTTCTTCGACTTGATGTCAGCACCCTGATGAGGGATCACTGAAATTTAAATTTACTTCGTCGAACGTGACTACGTTGCTGGACCTCTTGGTCGATTCGTCCTGCCACCTGGAGACTGCCAAATTTCCTGAGAAGCTCTGCAGCATGGCCCCAATTTTGTTTCATAGGAAAGTTCTAACCCTTCAAGGAAGGTGAGTGACCATTCTTAGCAATGCAGATCACTAGGTATTGTTGCCTGCGAATTTTGTGTCTGCAAGAGATGTTAGAACCTATATTTCTATCAGGGTATTTAGAGGAGTCCAACTTGTTGAGGTGTAAGGCTATTGGTGGGGTTACTACCAATCTCACCTACAGTATTTCTGTTCTGATCCCATCAAGGACACCTTGGACACTTTTGCCTTGCCAGGACTCCTGGAAAGGGCCTCATTAACCACTACCGGTTCCTGGCTGGAGCAGACAACCCTAGGACACCTTGGTGGTTGAGCAGCTCAGCAAGGGAGCTCATCTTCTGGGACTGGTAGTGGGCTCACCAACAGCCCATCTTCAAGGTGGATTTGGCGGCGAGGACATTATGCTGCCCATCTTCTCACCCGGCCAACAATAGACCTTGGATAGGGGTGATTGGGACTTATGAACAGGACTTCAACATCAGGACAGGTTTTTGTTAGGATGTATTTTTTTTTCACTTTTCAGAAATAACTTCACTTCATAGTGAGACATTTCCCTCCATAGTACTATAATAATAATAATAATAATATAATAATAATAATAAGTTTATTCACCACTTATATATAAATACATGTGAAAAGTACAATCTTAAATGAGATAAAAAGTGAATAAATGAATACTCGATAAGTGTGTAAAACACTTGTTTCGAGAGACAACTAACAAAAAGCGATAACATAAACTGACATGAGGTAAATATAAAAAGAAGACTAACATAGGTATCTACATATAAAACTAAATATAAAAATTATAAGAATATAAGATATACATATTACATAACACTCAATACAAACTCACTCAGACAGAAATTCAAAGTAAGATCAAATTCAAAAAAACATCTCATCTATATTAGATCTGCTGAAAGTAGCAATTATTATAATATTTTGATCTGTTTTAAAAAAAGAATAAAGAGAGAAAAAAAAATTATGAGGAATATGGAGCAACTACAAATTAGCACATTTTCACTTTCACTATAATAGGGAATAGTAGTTACTTTAAATAATCAAATTACTGAATTATTGAGAATGAATTTTCTTAGGGATTTCTTGAATCGGTTTATTGGCTGCACAACTTCAATTGAGTCAGAAATTGTGTTGTAAAGTTTTGGTGCCAAATATGTATATGTCTTTTGTGTGATGGTTTTCAACATCAATGGAGTAATATATAAGTCTTTTTGACGGGTGTCATAGTTGTGTGCCGATAGTTGATCTTTGTCTTTCGATGTGTGGTATTTAATACAAGACTGTAGGAAAAACAATTGCGAAAGGTCAAGGATTTTCGCTTCGGAGTATAATGCTTGTGTGGGGTACCGGGATTTTTTTTCAAATATTAATTTTAGGAACCTGTGTTGTATTACTTCCAATGGGTGAATATGTGTTTTTGATGTCCCTCCCCAGACTGTTATTGAGTAACGAAGATGGCTTCCAACTAGTGAGTAATAGATGGTTTAAAGATGACTTAAAGGTAATATACTTTTCATAACTTTAAATTCATACAAAATTGTTCTCAGCTTCTTTATTACATACTGAATATGGATGTCCCATCTCAAATGTGGATCCGTTACTACTCCCAAGTATTTAATTTTTGTTTCAGGTAGTATACTGAAAACTTCTGATCCAACACTGACGTCGATCCTATCAAAAGTAGGAGCGCTAGCGGAGTTGCAACTGAATGCTAAGTAATTGGTTTTTTCGATATTGAGACTCAATAACTTATGTTTCAGCCAATTCATTATTATATTGAAGTCCTTTTCGATGATCTTTTTTAGTGAAAGCCAGTTATCGGACTCGTAGAAAATGGCTGTATCGTCAGCAAAACCGATAATACTCCCATTACACTCTAGTGAAAACAATTCATTCACATTGGTGAAACTGGGCCTAAGTCGACACGAAGTTCTCTTGCTCTATAAAATAACCAAGAACAGAGAGTAGTAGTCTAAATTTTTTCGTTATTTTTTACCAGTGCCGTATAAAACCAATCAACATCTTGAACAGACTTCGAAAACTAAAAACAAGGTTCATATGGTGCAAATATTGTGAGTGCATTATTCCAAGTGAATCAAACAAGAGTCTGAGGTTGAAGTCATATTTCACCAACGGTCAACCTAGAATGGAAAATATTGACGCGTCAGTGTTGACGCCCGACCTGAAAAATCTCTTCCAACTGATACTGAAAGCCAACGAAAAACAAACTGAAGAGATAAAAAGTGATACGAATAAAACTATTGCTATATTGAACAGGAAACTAACAGAAGCCCAGAAAGAAATTGTGAATCTCAAAGAAAAGTGCGAACAACTGGAAAGGAAGAGTAGGAGAAATAATATTGTGATTTTCGGAATAGAGGGGAAAAAGGAAAATTTGATAAACCAAACAATCTCATTGTTGAATGATAACTTCGAATCAGAAATTAAATTAGAAGATATCAATAACATCTACAAAATAGGAAAATCCGACAAGTGTCCGGTATTAGTCGAATTCATTTCGTATCTGAAGAAAAGCACATTATTTGAGAATAAAGAGAAACTCGTGCAACTTCGGGAAAAGGGGTTTTCAATATCTGATGATTATTCAGACAAGGATAGAAAAACACAAAAAGTGCTGCGATACCATTTGAAGAGTGCACGAGCCCAAAATTTCGATGCCAAAATAAAAGGGTTCAAACTATTTATCAACGATAAGGGCTACACTGTTGAAGAACTTGAGAAGCTGGAAGTAAACAACAAAGAGACTAGCCACGAAGAAGAATACAGCAGTGAATCAGAGGAAGAAGGTTACTCACAAGGTATTTTGACTCGAAACAATTCCCAGTTCAATACTACAACACAGGAGCAGAAACAACCACTGTCGAAAGAAGTCTCTAGCCATCAGACAAAAAGGAAAAGATACAATAAAAACTCGTACAGTCCGAAAAACACCAGAAGCTTAAAGAAAAAAGAGTGAGTGGAAAAAAGGCAATCTGGACATTATAGATAAATAGGTAGGTGAAACACTAATTCAATATGGACCCTTTCATCAGAGAATTCGATTGTAATATTGCTGAGACACTGGTCTATGATCTATAGTGAATGTAAAAATAAACTCAATTCTCTAGCGGGATTCTCAGTGTATTGTCAAAATGTCTGTAGCATTTCTAAACACTTTGAGGATGTTCAAATTGATATACAACAGCTGCAAGAAAAATTCGATTGTTTGATATTGACCGAAACCAGAATCATAGAAAATATAGATTTGTATAGACTGGAGGGGTATGACGTAATATATAGCAAGGGCGATCTTAACCAAAATGATGGTGTAGTAATTTATATCAAAAACTGCTACAACTATTCAACGACTGCCTTGAGCATTTCATTGAAGAACACTTGAGTGATAATAATAATCAAATTATACTCGCTGGAGATATCAACATTGATATCCTCTCTGAAACGGACGATTCAAATGAATACCTCAATATACTAAATGAACACCAATTCATCTCACAAATAAACACGTACACAAGAGTTCAAGGAAACTCAAGATCTTGTCTAGACCATGTATTTACTAAAAATGTAAACAGTGAAATTGTGCCAATTACGTTGAAGAGCTCTTATAGTGATCACTTCACCACCATACTCAAATTCAAGTATCAATGTATCAATATAAAATCAGATGTCAATTCTATGAAAAATAGTAGTATAAATTACAGAAAGCTGAAGACGCTTATTAGTGCAGAATCCTAGAATTACTATTATCAAAATGAAGATGCCAATATTTTAGCTGAAGAATTAACTCGCAAAATACAAATATGTATCCAAAAGTCGATAACTGCAATGAAACCTCTAAATAAAAAAAAAATTGGATCACTAAGGGAATAATAACTTCCATCCATAAAAGGAATGAATTGAATAAAAGAAGGCATTATGACTGGGATAATGTAGAACTTCAAGCTCATTATAGAGCCTATAGGAATAAACTCAATACTATAATTAAACAAACAAAAGCAACATTCTTCAGAAAAGAAATAGAAAAAAATAAAAACAATTCCAAAAAATTATGGGAAACTTTGAGGGCATCAACGAATCGAGATATTAAAAAATCCGACATAAAAGAAATTCGTTTATCAAATAATACAATCACCAATATCCCTTCGAAAATAGCAAATCATTTTGTTGACAAGTACACTAATTTAGGAGAAGATCTAGCTCATCAAATAACTGAACCCATAAACTATGAGGAAACTAGAAGACATATCGTGAATTCGATCTATCTAGAAGATTGTAATGAAACAGAGATAAAACAAATAATATCTAAACTCAAAAAAAACAAGGCACCTGGACTAGACTCGATTAGCTCAAATACAATCAAAAGTATGTCTGATTATATAAGCAAACCAATTTGCCACCTTTCCAATGTAGTATTGAAAAGTGGCATTTTTCCAAATATTCAAAAAAAAACTAAAGTCAAACCTATATATAAAAAGGGGACAAATTGGAGTGCTTGAACTACAGGCCTATATCCTTGATATCTTGCCTTACGAAAATAATAGAAACTGTGATGAAAAATCGCTTGTGTAAATACTTAGAAAAATACGATATTCTTTCCCCACTGCAATACGGTTTCAGAGAGGCTAGATCCACACAAGATGCAATAGCTACCCTAACCTCAAAAATATATAGCTCCCTTGATGAAGGAAATACATCGCTTTGCATCTTTGTGGATTTGGCTAAAGCTTTTGATACCGTGAGCCATGAAAAACTTTTGAAATCTTTAGAGGAAATAGGTATTAGAGGAACATGTTTAGAATTTTTTAAAAGCTATTTATCAGGAAGAAGCCAATGCGTTGAAATTCAAGGGGAAGTGAGTGAATTTGAAACCGTCAAGTACGGTGTGCCTCAAGGCACGGTAATCGGTCCGTGTCTCTTTAATATATACTTGAATAACTTGTTTTTCCTAAACATCGAAGGGCAGATAGTAAGTTTTGCAGACGATACAGCTGTCTTTTATGAATCAACTAATTGGTCAGATCTTTTCAGAAAGGCACAGACAGATTTTACAAAAATAAAAGAATGGTTCGATTACAGAATGTTGACAGTTAACTTCGGGAAGACATACTATCTTCCCTTCAGCATTCAGAAGATTGATATCAATAACTTTCCGACATTTTCACTGACAACACCATCAATAAATACCTTCACTATTTCCCCAGCCACCTCAGTGAACTATTTGGGGTTAACTATCGACTACAACCTCAAATGGAGCGATCACATTACAAAATTGACAAAAAAGTTAAGGAGTTTACTTTTTCTATTCAGATATTACAAAAAGATGGTGAGTATTGATGACCTGAAGAAAATCTATTTCGCATTAGTAGAATCGCAAATCAGATATGGTTTAATAGCATGGGGTGGTGCATATAATCATTACCAATCACCAATTACAATTCTCCAAAAATGGATTTTGAAGATTATGTACGGGAAAACCAGGAACTTTCCTACAACTTAACTCTACAACATATCGCGAGTTCTTGGCGTGAAAGAGCTTTACTTTCATTGTCTACTCATCAGAGAAAAGCATAAAAAAATCAAAACTCCATCGAAAAGTAAATATCAGACAAGAAATAAACCTGTCGCAGTTTTCATCCCGCAAGTGAACAAAACACTTACTTTGAGAAGCCATGTCTCTCTCGGACCAAGACTACTCAACAGAATCCCTATGGAACTCCGTAAAATAAACTCAAGTGAAATGTATAAAAAACATACAAAAAAATGGATACAGGCGAATCCCCATTTCATAAATTCATGTTTGCCCTAGTGCCTACGTGATATTCGAGCTGTTGTGAGTTTCATTTGTATTAGTATTTTGTTTTTTACCAAATATCGAATATTTTTCCTGGTTTATACTAAATTGTGTAATGCTCCTCCTATGCACTATATACTATATAAAAAACTATTTGATAAATTGATTGTACCTATTATGTATCGGTCAATATCAAAAATAACAATCTAAAAAATACATTAGTCATAAAATATATAATATATAGCTATTTTTACTAAACATATTCTTCTACTTTACTTTGTAATGCATATTATTTACTCTGCTTTCACAACTACATCATATCATTTTCAGAAAAAAATCATATTAAAATAACAGCAAGAGCGAATAGTAATACCTAATCGAGTATACCGTCGACCCATTATATCAGAGTACAGAGTGCGTTAGGCTGGCACAAGATTAGTCTTATTAGCCTCACACACCCTGGTTGTATTGATTTATTTCGTTAATTCATTTAATTATACATATCACCATATACTAACAAGCCGCCCTTGGCTTATGTAGTTCGTTTACTTACTATGCATTATTTCAATGTTCCGCATTTACTTACGCAATGCTATATGCAATGTATTCTTTAAGAAGGTAAAATAGGTATCTGTATATGTAAATATAAATACTAATATTTTGTGTATATGCATTATAAAATTATGTGATTTGAATTTATTAATATGTAATTTTCTTGGGATCAAATAAATATTATTATAAATATTATTATTATAAATATTATACATATATATTAAAGAGAGTAGGTCCAAGAACCGAGCCCTGGGGTACTCCGTATTCAATTTCTCGCACAGCACTTGTTACATGGCCAATCTTTACCATTTGAGTTCTACCTTTGAGGTAACTCTGAAAGAAATTCAAGCAGCCCCCTCTAATTCCAATATCTCTTAGTGTCTGCAGAAGAAGATTGTGACTAACACTGTCAAATGCCTTGGATAAATCTATAAATATACAAATGCATGGCTTTGATTTGTTCAGGGAATTTGTGATTTTTTGTGTGAGGGCTAGAATTGCATCTTCCGTGGATGTATTTGCCGTAAATCCAAACTGTCGAGTCGTAGTTTGATGATTTTTTCGGATATCTTAGAGAGATGTGTGACTAATGATATTGGTCTGTAGTTGGTAGCTATAGTGGCATCTCCCTTTTTATACAAGGGTGTGATGATAGATTGCTCAAATGCCGAAGGGTAAACACCTTTATTCACGCATTTGTTTAGTAGATATGTTAGTGGTTCTAGAATGAAAGGGGCTATCATTTTAATAGTTTCAGCTTTCAAGTTATCTATACCAATTTTTTTTTATTTTTGAGGTCGTTAATAACAGTTTCTGTTTCTTTGACTTCAATTTTTTCAAACACAAACGAGTTCAGTATAGATTGTCTGGGCAGAATATAGTTGGGGTCTTCAGCAAGATTTTTACCTAACTTTACGAAGGTATTATTGAGTTCGTTGGCTATTTCTATTTCATCCGTAATTATTTCACCTGTCATTTTTAATCTTTTTTATACTTTGTTCGGTGGAATTTGTTCTACTTACTCCATTAATTATGTTCCAAAGTTTTTTGAGTTGTTTTTGTTAGCTTCTATGGGTTCTCTGTATAGTTGGGGTTCAAGAGAAAGCCGGAGTCTTTTCAGAATTTAGGAATTTATAAACGTCTAGGTTAGCCAAAGAACAGTTCATCAAAATAATCAATAACCTCTGGGAGACATAATAATATTCTGTAAACAAAGAAATAGCGCGGCGCAAGGGTGATCACTCTTGGGTCGTTACAATGGGGGAGTCACTCGAGTTCCCAGGTATTCAATAATACATTAGATCGAATTTACATTTGATGATAAGGCAAGAAGTTAATAATAAATAGTTCAGCTTCAATTTCCTCAAGGGGTCTTAGCTACTAGTACTTAGCTGCCGGGGACAGCTGCAGAACTGCCCTTTTAGCGTACTACTGCCGTCTATCGAAGTTGGGGTTGGGGAAGGAGACTCGGAGGACAACTACCCCCTTTTTTTTCTGCTTCCTCTGTAGTTAGGGCTGCTGATCGTGGTGGGTATGGGGAAAGGATCCCGCCGACTGAGTGAAGCCCTAGGAAGACAGAATATCCGTAAACAAGCCTGGCCACCTGATATTGCGATAGTACTCACGTGGATGTCAGGTGGCTTCCAGAGATTTTGGATGGTTGGGAGAGTGAGAAGTAACAAGTAACACCCGAACAGAACCTAATCGGCGTGCTTAACCAAGAAATCCGACAGCAGTCAATGCAAATGGGAAATTATCAGATACGATACGAAACTCCACTCAGAACCAATCCCAATTCGCTGTGGTAATCTCTCCAGAAATAAAATCCTTCCAACGAAGTATCCTTACGGATTTTTCCGGAATAATCTCACACTACCTCGTACTATAACCTCTCACACTCCGAAAAACAAGACTCCTGTCACTATTCCTCCCAATTTTTGGACAGACGCCAACTTCGAGTTGTGATCATTCCGAGGGCGACTCGGTTTATGAATAAGCTTGAGACTATTGCCTAAGATAGTTCCTCATAACCCATCAACAGGATCAGGAGGCTTCGCTCATAGATACTAATTTATTATTTCCTTGATTGAGCTGACGATGTACGTGGTATAAGGCGGTCATGGCCTCCGGACCCTCTCAACCCCATGCTACGACCATGGCTTCCCGAAGTCAGCAGACGAAGCTAGCTGTGATACGGCACGTGGACGATCGAGGACGAATTTTCTCGTGCTATTGCTACGTCTGATAAGCGCTTGGTCCTATCAGGAAAATAAACAATAACAGAATTGATCCGATATCTCACACAAGTAGCGAAGTTCACGGCCAAGGGTATGCGACTAATTTGCCTAGTTCACCCTCGCTCTAAACGCGAATGTTGTGTTGCCTACCTTCAGGCTTGATCGATCATTTCCTTAAAAGGAGATGAGAGAATACACTCGCCATGTAACAACTCTCCGTCCACCCCCAGAAAAATTATCCCATAATTCTCCTTGATGGAAATGGTCTACCCTGGGATCGAAATAAGGACTACTAATTCTCGAACTAATCGTATCTCGAAAATTGGAAAAAAAATAATAAAACAAACCATCTACAGAAAAATAATTGGAGGGACCTGATACAGACGAACGCGGGGATATCTTCTAATCTGAGTCAGACTCAGGATCCGGCGGTTTTGCCTTCAAGTCCTTCACGTGCCAAATCCCTTCCGATGTTTTATGATCATCAGCCAGTTCGTATGTCACTGGTGATAACTTCCTTTTGATGACGAAAGGGCCAACAAATTTCGAAGCCAGCTTGACCGTAAAATTCTTTGTAGCATCCGATAGTATTTAATTCCTACGGAAAACTTTTTCACCCCTCTGGTAACTGACAGGTCTACGACGCAAATCATAACGTTGTTTGGAAGATCGCTGAGCTCTCTCGAGTCGCTTACAGACGTCCTGATATACTTTCGCAACCTGCTCTGAGCGGGTTATCAACTCTTCTGGAGTCGTTTGAGGAAGATCTGGTAGGGAATGCAGGTTACCGTCTCCTAAATATTCCCTGAAAAAGTTTACAAAGTATGGGGTCAGTTTAGTCGTCTCATGTACCGAGGACCTAATGGCACATCCCACCTTGGGTAGAAGTTTATCCCAATTTTTGTGGTTGTCTTCGATATAACAGGACAACATCGTCTTCAACACTCCATCAACCCTCTCGACAGGATTTACCTGGGGATGATAAGCGGGTGTGAAGGAAATGCGCACTTTATATGACTCACATAGGTTGGTAAAAAGGTGACTCCGAAATTGTACTTCATTGTCACAAATCAAAAGGGATGGACAACCCCACACTAAGAACACCTGCTCTTCGATTGGTTTGGTTACTGAAGCTGCAGTCGCGTTTCGAAGGGGAAAGAAGAGGGGAAACTTACTGAAGTTATCTAGGTATCTAATACAACCAATACGAACTTATACCCTTGTGAAGTGCGTGGCAATGGCCCAAACAAATCTACACTGATCACGGACCAGGGTTTATCGGCTTGAATGCGTTCCCCCATGAGACCCGGCGGAGGTCGATGAACGGCCTTCTGAGTCAAGAAGGTATGACAACGCCTAACATAACGGGATACGTCCGATCGCATTTTCGGCCAATAAAACCGTTGTTTGAGTCTCTCATAGGTATTGAACACTCCTCCATGACCAGCAGCAATATGATCATGGTGTTGAGTAACTATCTCCCGCCGTCTTTCCTTGGGTACGACCTCCTTCCAGAACTCCGACTCCTGTCGCAGATCAGGGTACTCACCGGATCGCGCCGAACCTTGGTATAAGTGGCATTATACCACGTATCGTTAGTAGTGGTCCCAACCCCCAATGCGTCATCAACAACTGCCAGCTCGGGCACTGCACGGCTAAGTAGATCAGGCACAATGTGATCCCTGCCCTTTCGGTGGATGACCTCGAAGTCAAATTGTTGCAGTCGGAGGGTCCATCTCGCTAATCGACCGGTGGGCTCACGAAGGTTGTGAAGCCACACTAATGAGTGATGATCGGTCACCAACTTGAAGGAAGATCCCTCCAAATACGGACGTAACTTTTCACACGCATACAATACAGCGAGTAATTCCCGTTCGGTCGTCGAGTAATTTCTCTCAGCCTTCGAGAGCGAGCGGGAGATGTAGCAAATCACATGTTCACCATCCTCATGGTCTTGAGACAAGACTGCCCCGATGCCGTAGGCTGACGCATCTGTCTGTACCGTGAAGGATTTAGAAAAATCTGGGCAAGACGGGACTGGGGCGGAAGCAAGTGCAGTTTTGATTAATTGGAAAGAACGTTCACAATCTTCAGTCCAATTCCACTTTTTGTGTTTGCAGAGTAGAGCGGATAGAGGAGCAATAGTGGTCGAGAATTGAGGAAGAAATCTTCAGTACCAGGAAGCCATGCCAATGATTTGCCTGACTTCCGTCTGATTTACTGAAGGCTTGATATTGAGTATCGCGGTGACCTTCTCTGGGTCGACATGAAGACCGTGCTTATCCACCACGTAACCGAGATATTTCAGTTCCGAACGGCAGAATTGACACTTCTCTTTTGACAGGGTTAGACCGGCCGACGAAATCCGTTCGGAGATCGTCTTCAATACTTCAAGGTGCTTTTCAAAGGTCCCTGTAACCACGATGATGTCGAGATAAACAAAGGCATACGGCTTCATCTCGGCCCCTAATAATCGGTCGACGAGACGCTGCCACGTTGCAGGTGCGTTCGTTAGTCCGAAATGCATCTTTTTGAAGTGGTACAGACCCCGCCCTGGTAACGTGAAAGCCGTTTTATCTCTAGATCCCTTTTCGACCGAAACTTGCCAGTAGGCAGTACGAATATCTAGTGAGCTGAGATATTTAGTGTTTCGGAGTCGATCTAGAATCGTTGCAATGAGAGGGATAGGGTAAGCATCCTTCTTCGTGACCCGGTTAAGCGCTCGGTGATCGACACAGAATCGCCACTTGCCATTTCCTTTAGGAACCAGGAGAACTGGAGCAGACCATGCGGAGTCGGAAGGTTCAATGATATCATTTTTCAACATGTGTTCTATTTCTTGGTCGATCGATTTCTGAACAACAGCGGAATAACGGTACGGACAGAGACGTATGGGTTCGGAGTCGGTCACGATTTTATGCTCCACTAGAGTAGTGCAACCAAGGCGATCCCCAATTGAGTTGAAATAGGCCGAAGTCAGATCATCCAAGATCTTCTGCTGCTCCACTGTCAACACTTCCCTTGATATAACTGCATCCACTGTTGATAATTCTGGAAGGGAACTATTGAATGTCCAACAGCTATTACGCAGGTCTGGAATAATGCCCATTTCGCGCCAGAAATCCACTCCCAGAACAAGGGTATGGCACAACTTTGGCATTATCAGAACGTTAATAATTTTTATTTGATCCTCTAACCGAATGGGAACACTAACTGAACCCAAAATGTCACTTGCCTGACTGTTCGCAACAGCACAGCTAGTCATACGTGACCGTGAAAGGGTTATACCAAGCCCTTGCAGGAAGTTCCACCCAGTGAGATTCATGAAGGTGAAGTTCGCACCCGAATCTAACAAGCCCAAAAATTGTATATCAAAAATAAATATTTCAAGGAAAGGTCTATTGTCCCCGAGACACTGAGCGAATATATATGACAATACAGGTCTAATTTCGTCAGATTCTATAGCCGGGTATCCTGCTAACGACCTCACTTTGCGGCCAGTTAGTGGTTCGTCAGTCCGTTTCCAAACAAATTACATTCTCTACATGAACGAGTGGTTTCATTTTCTTTTCCACAGCGAAAACAGTGTCTACGGAAGGGCTTAAAGCAATATCTCTTTAGATATCCTCGTTCTCGACAATTCCAACAACGAATTCTCGACTCATTTCAATTGTGGACTGCATTGTCCCCAACAGGAGTAGTTGATGGACTTATAACGTGCAGATTGGCACCGCGAGGACGCTGGTACATCTATTCAGGCTCAGCGAGTTAATGGGGATTGGTGGGGGGAGGGCGCATGCGCTGCGATCGTATCTGTACGTCCTCAATAATTTGAGCAGCTGATTCCAATTCCGCTATGGACCTGATATGATGTAGTGCAAGTTGACACTGTATTGAGGAAAGAAGATTCCTCCGGATGATCCGGAGCTTCTTCTCCTCTCCAGGAGGATCGGAGAGTTTTCGGAAAAAATTCCGCATTTGAGCCACGAAAATTGCAGTCCTTTCAGTTGAGCCCTGAGTCCTGGTGCGAATATCATTCCATAAGTCTTCCTCATATTCTGCTGGAAGAAAAGTAGGACGTAACTTCTGCTCGAGTTCATTCCAGGAATGAACATCTTCTCTTATAGCTCTATACCAGGAAAGGGCAGTATCAGAAAATAGTACCACGGCACTATTCAGTAACTGTGAATGAGAAATGTGTTGTATTCGATTATGATGTTATGCTGTGTATATAGTTATACATATAGGTGACGGTATTCCCGTTTTACATACGAGCGACCGAAACGAACAGAAAATTGAATGGATAGACTGAACAATCAATGTATCTGGTTGGTATCCGATTATATCGCAATACTGTATATATAGTGATACTTACCAGGTGACAGTACTTCCGTTACACATACTAGCGACTGAATCGAACAGAAGGTTAAATGGTTAGACGAAGCGATAATTGTATCTGAGTTGTATTCGATGATATCGTGATGATGTTTATATAGCAATACTCACCAGGTAAATGTTCTTCCGTTTTGAATAAAAGCGACCGAATCGAGGAGAAGGTTGAATGGATAGATTGAAGATTCATCGTATCTGGGTTGTATTCGATTAGGTTTATATAGTTATACTCACCATGTAACTGTTCTTCCGTTATATATGAGAACGACTGAATTGAACAGAAGGTTGAATGGATAGACTAAACAATAATGGTACCTGGGGTTGTATTCGAGTATATCGTGATGATCATCATATAGTATGTCTAACCAGGTCACAGTTCTTCCATTAAACATACGAGCTACCGAATCGAACATAAGGTTGGATGGATAGATTGAACAATCATTGTATCTGGGTTGTCTCCGATTATATCGTTATGCTGTATATTTAGTTACACCTACCATGTAACGGTTCTTTCGTTACACATACGAGCGTCTGAATCGAACATAAGGTTGGATGGTTAGACGGAACGATAAGTGTAACTGAGTTGTATTCGATTATATCGTGGTGATGTTTATATAGTAATACTCATCAGGTTTCTGTTCTTTCGTTATACATACGAGCAACCGAATCGAACAGAAGGTTGAATGGACAGTATCTGGGTTGTATTCGATTATGATGTTATGCTGTGTATATTGTTATACACATAAGGTGACGGTATTCCCGTTTTACATACGAGCGACCGAATCGAGCAGAAGGTTAAATGGATAGATTGAAAAATCATCGTATATGAGTTGTATTCGATTATGTTTACATAGTTATACTCACCAGGTAACTGTTCTTCCGTTATACATACGAGCGACTGAATTGAACAGAAGGTTGAATGGATAGACTAAACATTAATCGTATCTGGGGTTGTATTCGATTATATCGTGATGATGTTTATATAGTTATACTCACCAGGTAACTGTTCTCCAGTTATACATAAGAACGACTGAATTGAACAGAAGGTTGAATGGATAGACTAAACAATAATCGTTTCAGGGGTTGTATTCGAGTATATCGTGATGATTATCATATAGTATGTCTAACCATGTAACAGTTCTTCCGTTAAACATACGAGCAACCGAATCGAACATAAGGTTGGATGGATAGATTGAACAATCATTGTATCTGGGTTGTCTCCGATTATATCGTTATGCTGTATATTTGGTAACACCTACCATGTAACGGTTCTTTCGTTACACATACGAGCGTCTGAATCGAACATAAGGTTGGATGGTTAGACGGAACGATAATTGTAACTAAGTTGTATTCGATTATATCGTGGTGATGTTTATATAGTAATACTCACCAGGTGACTGTTCTTGCGTTATACATACGAGCGACCCAATCGAACAAAAGGTTGGATGGATAGACGGAATGATCATTGTATCTGAGTTGTATTCGATTATATCGTGATGACGTTCATATAGAAATACTCACCAGGTTACTGTTCTTTCGTTTTACATACGAGCAACCGAATCGAACAGAAGGTTGAATGGATAGTATCTGGGTTGTATTCGATTATGATGTTATGCTGTGTATATAGTTATACACATAAGGTGACGGTATTCCCGTTTTACATACGAGCGACCGAAACGAACAGAAAGATGAATGAATAGACTGAACAATCAATGTATCTGGGTGGTATCCGATTATATCGCAATTCTGTATATATAGTGATACTTACCAGGTGACGATACTTCCGTTACACATACTAGCAACTGAATCGAACAGAATTTTGAATGGTTAGACGAAACGATAATTGTACCTGAGTTGTATTCGATGATATCGTGATGATGATTATATAGCAATACTCACCAGGTAACTGTCCTTCCGTTTTACATACAAGCGACCGAATCGAGCAGAAGGTTAAATTTAGTATAGATTGAACAATCATCGTATCTGAGTTGTATTCGATTATGTTTATATAGTTATACTCAATAGGTACCTGTTCTTCCGTTATACATACGAGCAACCCAATCGAACATAAGGTTGAATGGATAGATTGAACAATCATCGTATCTGAGTTGTATTCCATTATGTTCACATAGTTATACTCACCAGGTAACTGTTCTTCCGTTATACATACGAGCGACTGAATTGAACAGAAGGTTGAATGGATAGACTAAACAATGATCGTATCTGGGGTTGTATTCGATTATATCGTGATGATGTTTATATAGTTATACTCACCAGGTAACTGTTCCTCCGTTATACATAAGAACGACTGAATTGAACAGAAGGTTGAATGGATAGACTAAACAATAATCGTATCTGGGGTTGTATTCGAGTATATCGTGATGATTATCATATAGTATATCTAACCAGGTAACAGTTCTTCCGTTAAACATACGAGCAACCGAATCGAACATAAGGTTGAATGGATAGATTGAACAATCATTGTATCTGGGTTGTCTCCGATTATATCCCGATTATATCGTTATGCTGTATATTTAGATACACCTACCATGTAACGGTTCTTTCGTTACACATACAAGCGTCTGAATCGAACATAAGGTTGGATGGTTAGACGAAACGATAATTGTAACTGAGTTGTATTCGATTATATCGTGGTAATATAGTAATACTCACCAGGTGACTGTTCTTGCGTTATACGTACGAGCGACCCAATCGAACAGAAGGTTGGATGGATAGACGGAATGATCATTGTATCTGAGTTGTATTCGATTATATCGTGATGACGTTCATATAGAAATACTCACCAGGTTACTGTTCTTTCGTTATACATACGAGCAACCGAATCGAACAGAAGGTTGAATGGATAGTATCTGGGTTGTATTCGATTATGATGTAATGCTGTGTATATAGTTATACACATTAGGTGACGGTATTCCCGTTTTACATACGAGCGACCGAAACGAATCGAAAGTTGAATGGATAGACAGAACAATCAATGTATCTGGGTGGTATCCGATTATATCGCAATACTGTATATATTGTGATACTTACCAGGTGACGGTACTTCCGTTACACATACTAGCGACTGAATCGAACAGAAGGTTAAATGGTTAGACGAATTGATAATTGTAACTGAGTTGTATTCGATGATATCGTGATGATGTTTATATGGCAATACTCACCAGGTAACTGTTCTTCCGTTTTACATACAAGCGACCGAATCGAGCAGAAGGTTGAATTCAGTATAGATTGAACAATCATCGTATCTGGGTTGTATTCGATTATGTTCATATAGTTATACTCACCAGGTAACTGTTCTTCCGTTATACATACGAGCAACCGAATCGAACAGAAGGTTGAATGGATAGTATCTGGGTTGTATTCGATTATGATGTTATGCTGTGTATATAGTTATACACATTAGGTGGCGGTATTCCCGTTTTACATACGAGCGACCGAAACGAACAGAAAGTTGAATGGGTTGGATGGATAGACGGAATGATATTTGTATCTGAGTAGTATTCGATTATATCGTGATGACGTTCATATCGAAATACTCACCAGGTTACTGTTCTTTCGTTATACATACGAGCAACCGAATCGAACAGGAGGTTGAATGGATAGTATCTGGGTTGTATTCGATTATGATGTTATGCTGTGTATATAGTCATACACACTAGGTGACGGTATTCCCGTTTTACATACGAGCGACCGAAACGAACAGAAAGTTGAATGGATAGACTGAACAATCAATGTATCTGGGTGGTATCCGATTATATCGCAATACTGTATATATAGTGATACTTACCAGGTAACTGTTCTTCCGTTTTACATACAAGCGACCGAATCGAGCAGAAGGTTAAATAGATAGATTGAACAATCATCGTATCTGGGTTGTATTCGATTATGTTTATATAGTTATACTCACCAGGTAACTGTTATTCCGTTATACATACGAGCGACTTAATTGAACAAAAGGTTGAATGGAAAGACTAAACAATAATCGTATCTGGGGTTGTATTCGATTATATTTTGATGATGTTTATATAGTTATACTCACCAGGAAACTGTTCTCCAGTTATACATAAGAGCGACTGATTATCATATAGTATGTCTAACCAGGTATTAGTTCTTCCGTTGAAAATACGAGCAACTGAATCGAACATAAGGTTGAATGGATAGATTGAACAATCATTGTATCTGGGTTGTATCCGAATAAATCGTTGTGATGTATATTCAGTTTAGCCTACCATGTGACGGTTCTTTCGTTACACATACGAGCGACTGAATCGTAGAGAAGGGTGAATGGATAGACTGAACAATCATCGTATCTGGGTTGAATTCGATTATTTCGTGATGATTATTACATATTATGTCTAACCAGGTAACTGTTCTTCCGTTATACATACGAGCAACCGAATCGAACATAAGGTTGAATGGATAGATTGAACAATCATTGTATCTGGGTTGTCTCCGATTATATCGTTATGCTGTATATTTAGTTACAGCTACCATGTAACGGTTCTTTCGTTACACATACGAGCGTCTGAATCGAACATAAGGTTGGATGGTTAGACGGAACGATAATTGTAACTGAGTTGTATTCGATTATATCGTGGTGATGTTTATATAATAATACTCACCAGGTGACTTTTCTTGCGTTATACATACGAGCGACCCAATCGAACAGAAGGTTGGATGGATAGACCAAATGATCATTGTATCTGAGTTTTATTCGATTATATCGTGATGACGTTCATATAGAAATACTCACCAGGTTACTGTTATCTCGTTATACATATGAGCAACCGAATCGAACAGAAGGTTGAATGGATAGTATCTGGGTTGTATTCGATTATGATGTTATGCTGTGTATATAGTTATACACACTAGGTGACGGTATTCCCGTTTTACATACGAGCGACCGAAACGAACAGAAAGTTGAATGGATAGACTGAACAATCAATGTATCTGGTTGGTATCCGATTATATCGCAATACTGTATATATAGTGATACTTAACAGGTGACGGTACTTCCGTTTACACTTACTAGCGACTGAATCGAACAGAAGGTTAAATGGTTAGACGAAGCGATAATTGTATCTGAGTTGTATTCGATTATATCGTGATGAAGTTCATATAGAAATACTCACCAGGTTACTGTTCTTTCGTTAAACATACGAGCAACCGAATAGAACAGAATGTTGAATGGATAGTATCTGGGTTGTATTCGATTATGATGTTATGCTGTGTATATAGTTATACACACTAGGTGACGTTATTCCCGTTTTACATACGAGCGACCGAAACGAACAGAAAGTTGAATGGATTGACTGAACCATCAATGTATCTGGCTGGTATCCGATTATATCGCAATACTGTATATATAGTGATACTTACCAGGTGACGGTACTTCCGTTACACATACTAGCGACTGAATCGAACAGAAGGTTAAATGGTTAGACGAAGCGATAATTGTATCTGAGTTGTATTCGATGATATCGTGATGATGTTTATATAGCAATACTCACCAGGTAACTGTTCTTCCGTTTTACATAAAAGCGACCGAATCGAGCAGAAGGTTGAATGGATAGATTGAAAATTCATCGTATCTGGGTTGTATTCGATTATGTTTATATAGTTATACTCACCAGGTAACTGTTCCTCCGTTATACATAAGAACGACTGAATTGAACAGAAGGTTGAATGGATAGACTAAACAATAATCGTATCTGGGGTTGTATTCGAGTATATCGTAATGATTATCATATAGTATGTCTAACCAGGTAACAGTTCTTTCGTTAAACATACGAGCATTCGAATCGAACATAAGGTTGGATGGATAGATTGAACAATCATTGTATCTGGGTTGTATTCGATTATGTTTATATAGTTATACTCACCAGGTAACTGTTCTTCCGTTATACATACGAGCAACCGAATCGAACATAAGGTTGAATGGATAGATTGAACAATCATTGTATCTGGGTTGTCTCCAATTCTATCGTTATGCTGTATATTTAGTTACACCTACCATGTAACGGTTCTTTCGTTACACATACGAGCGTCTGAATCGAACATAAGGTTGGATGGTTAGACGGAACGATAATTGTAACTGAGTTGTATTCGATTATATCGTGGTGATGTTTATATAGTAATACTCACCAGGTGACTGTTCTTGTTTTATACTTCCAAGCGACCCAATCGAACAGAAGGTTGGATGGATAGACGGAATGATCATTGTATCTGAGTTGTATTCGATTATATCGTGATGACGTTCATATAGAAATACTCACCAGGTTACTGTTCTTTCGTTATACATACGAGCAACCGAATCGAACAGAA